>CASHTH010003880.1:0-60567 GCA_030341885.1 Geodia barretti | reverse complement strand
CACCATGGAAGCGGTGAAGGTGGGGGAGGGGTGTGAGGCGGGAGGGAGTGGGGAGGGGAGAGGCGTGGGGAGAGAGGAGAAGAGATTCTGTATGGAGGAGCGGCCAGTCATTGATCCTGGGGATGACGTCACCTGAAGGGAAAAATTTATAGTGACCAGTGAAATTTTTACTCTAACTCTATATAAAATGTTTCCAATATATTATGACAGACTCGTGAGAGAGAGTGGAATTCGGAAGGGGTGTGAGAGGGGGAAGGGGAGGAGGGGTGAGTGGAGGAGGTGGTGAGGGTGGAGAGGAGCCAGCGTCGCAGCAGGGAGAAGGAGAGAATGTTGAGCAGCTGGTCTGATGAGTAATGGCCACCTGTGCAGCAGATTATTACATAATTATAGTGGCTCGAGTAGCGGTGAGTTTTGTTCCTCACGGACACACGCTAAAGTATGAGATTGTAACTACTTCAATACTGTATTGTGTTTGGTCACTTTCCTTTCTCCCCCTTCCCTCCCTTTCTCCTTGATCACCCCCAACACACACACACACACACACACCAAGGCTAAGAACTGTGAATATGTCTGGCGAGGTAGACCCGTCAATTTCTTTCACAGGTTGCATCTGAAAGAGAGAGAAGAGGGACGGGAAGGGAGCGAGACATACGATGCTGCCCAGCTTCCACAAAAGGACTCTCTGAAAAAGGACACTTTTCTCAAAAGAGCCCCATAACAATACATTACCTCTGAATAAGGGACACCCCTGAATAAAGGACACTTTCTACATGTCCCCAAGGTGTCCTTTATTCAGAGGGTCCACAGTAATTTCCTCACTACACAGCCATTACTGGAGGAATGTACAACCACACAGTGAGAGGGACCGAAATCAAAAAACCCTTTACGCATTAGCTATGCACATATACAGAGGTGCAGGTGTAGCTTCCCAATTAGAGCCTCTGCCAACAGCACGAGGATAATAATCACAGAGAGGGGCAGGGAGAAAGAGGAAAGAGGAGTTGACATGGTACCTTAAATAAACACCACTGATACTAGAGGACACTTCTCTGGTAAGGACAGAGCTTTTTACACAATTTAACTTTAACCCCTGAAAGAACGACATCTCACTATTACGGAGACACTCATCTGCGCCAATGGTGTCCAGATTGGAGGGGTTCCACTGAAGGACCCACTAACCTGTTTCTTGGCCGAGGTGGAGAAGAGACTGATGCTGGACGAGGCTGGGGCAGGAAGACAGCTGCGACTGGCGTGACGCAGCCATCCCGACATCTGACTACCAACAGCACGAATCTATAGGAGAGAAAGAGAATGGAAGAGAGAGGAACAGATGAGCGGTGGAAGAAGCGAGAACAAGACACAATTGGCATGCAGCGCAGTTGCCAAAAATAGCCCACGCCAGAAATAACTCGACAACTACTTCCCTCATTGCTGTGGCACACAACATTTACCAAACGGGGAAATATTCAGTCCAAAACACACAACTGCTGTGCACAGGAAAGGATAGCCACAACAGGAACGGTGCCTCAACCGTAACGATCTGGTATAAAGGTGATGATGATATGATACACGAGGAGATAAAGTCTAATGCAACATGGGTAGGATGGGAATGTATGGGGATGATGGGTGATGCAATAAAATTTTGTATGCCGAGTGTTGGGACTTCCAATGATCTCATAGGTTTTGGGTGTGGCAGGGCTGCAGAAAACCTGCTGCACTGGCTGGCCGATTGTGCCTCATACAATGGCACTTCAAACAGCTCCATGTCCAGTACACCACTGTCCATATTTTACTCCATACATGGCAATACCACGTCCACTGTAGCTACGAGAGGCACCATTATTGCAGTGACTATCACGTGTGTATATACTAGAGCCAGCTCAGCTACGTGATGTCTTTGAGGTGGTGGGGGAGCAGAGGGCGACAGAGGGCGGGAGAGGTGACTATAGACATACTACTACCTGTGGTGCATCATGAGAACACATGCCGTGTGGAGTAAGCAGGTACACCATCAGGATGAGATTCCCAGAATCTGCCAGTGTCAAAAGGTTGCGATAATAACCAGTTTCTTTGGGTTTTTCTTGCTAACACGAGTCCAGTGCATTCACATTGAGTCAATTTACTCTCAAACACTGTCGGTTCTTTGTCTTTATAGAGCGTCAAGAGCCAGTTCTTTAGGACACAGTTCTGTGTACTAATAGGACACTAGAACTCAACCCCTCACTTTAATGCATGGAGCTGTGTGCATTCTCACTACTACGCAATGCATTAACTAAGCTACAAACAAGTCACAGCTTCTACACAATCAGCACAGGGATTTCACTGAAAGTTCTATACCCAAAATAGCGTCACCTGTTCTTCAGAGAGATGGTGGAGTGATCCAGGGTGGGAGCAGAGGGCATGCAGGCAGGAGAGAGACTGCAGCTGAAGTTCTTCATCGCAGCCGGGTTGAGTCAGCCACCTAGCCATCAGGCGAGAGGCAAATAAACACACACACACAATGGGTTATCATGTGTTTGAGCCACTCTGATTAGGCACTGGATACTGGAGATGTCCCACTTCATGATTAGTTGACTCTAATCCATGCTTAACAGCGAGTTCGTTGTTTATTCCCTTGGCCTAAAACCATATTAGTATATATATACTCAACCATGAAATGAGATATGCTGTGTGTTATTATTACGGCCAAAGATGGAGGATAAACAGTGGAAACTCTGAAAAGCACCTTCCAAATAAGGGAAACGCTGCTACACTCTTTACTAAAGCATACTCACCCATGAAACAGTATATACCACCACTCACCTGAATATGTGAGAAGCTGTAAGGAGACTGAGTCTGTCTTGAGTGTTCCCCTGTGCCAGTAGCACTGGTAGAAGGTACTGGACGTTCCTCTCCTCTACAGGCGGCCCAAAGTCCCTCACAAACACCTGCTGCGTCGAGGGGGCCAGCTCTCGGAGGACTGCTGCGGCCAGTAGGCGGAGTCTCCCGGGGCCCTGCTCCGGTTCCAGTACCACAGACTGCAGGAGCTCAAAAACCGACCCACTCAGACTGGAAACGTGGGAACAAGACTGTAAACACACACTCTCCACCGTCACTGTTCTTATATGCGTACTTTCGAGAGTATTTGGTGACGGCATTGAGGACAAATAGCTGTCGCAGGAGGGTAATACAGTTGGAGCCCCTGTCATTTAGTTCCAGAGTCTTCCTCACACTGCCTACCCACTCCTCGAACTCTTTTCCCTGAACATCCCTACAGTGATTGTGCAACCTTATATAAGCAGCTGGACTTCGGTGAAAGTCTAGGTCGCGCAGAGCGGCACATGAAGAGACGGAGACATGCACCTGGCCTGGTGGTAGAGGGCGTCTTCTACTGCTAGCCCTCCTCCCGCGGCCATTACACACGCATATGCACACCAAAGCCGGTTCACAGTTCGACATGAAATTATGCGCATGCGCAATTGTACGCGTAACATCATTTCGCGATATAAAGTCGTCACTGCACTCCTCTATTGACTGTTAGGGCGTATTGCTTAGGTGTGTATACCCGTTTTTCTTTTCTTTTGGTTCTATTTCCGAACTTATCGTAGCAAAAAAACAATGGGAGGGAAATCTTCCAAGAGCAATAAGTCGAAAGACGCCGAGCCGACGCCTCCACTGGACGTTCTAGTCGAGGGAGCAATAGTTTTCCTGACTTCCAAGGCGTCCGGCAAACTCCTTCGAGTCCACGAAGGAAACGTTGATGTAAGTGCAGGGAATATTGCGGTATACTGTATGTAGCTAGAGCTATATAGCGATGTCGCGAGCGGCGCCTCCTACGACGAGCGCGCGTTTCGTCGTAGAGAGTGCCGCCGATACGAGACCAGGTTTTCTTTGTCGATTATCGCACTGAGCCGCGTTTTGCGTTTTGTGATGAAAAGAACTCGCACAGGATTAGCGTATCTACACCCGCACTGCGTTCGCGAAAGTCGGGGACGCGTGAAATTTGATATCGTGTGTGGGGCTGCAATGCTCGTAGCTAGTCACTGTTTCAACTTCGTTTGTATAATACTTGCAGGCTCAGGGTGAAGAGGGAGAGAGCGCCCAGTTCACGGTCTGCAAAAAGGATTCTGAATCCGGGCACGTCGTGACGCTACAACACGGCGAGAAATACCTCAGCGTGTCAGAAGAGAAAGTTGAGCTGTGCGATGAGTCCAGTGAGCTGAAAGTGCAAGAAACAGAAGGATGTGTGTCCTTTGAGTCAGCCAAGGCAGCCGGACACTACATCTCTGTCCAGGAAGACGGGAGTGTCCAGTCGGGTTCAGAACTAGGCCCCTCCACCCATTTCACCGTGGCCTCTGCTGTCAAGAAAGAGGAGCCAGCTCCAGCCGAGAACACTGAAGCCGCCAAGGAGGAGGAAGGCAAGGGACAAGAGACGAATGCAGCGGCAGAGACCGAGGGGGAGAAGGGTGAGGAGCAGGCGGAGCAGAAGGAGAACAAGGAGCCGAAACAGGAGGAGGGACAAGAGGAACAGTCACCTAGTGAATCTTAGGCCGGGCGGGGCAACGCACACTCTGTGTTGCTGCCAGCCAAACCATTCATAAGTTACCCTTTGTGTTGCGTGCCAAATTTTTCCATTAGAACTTATGACTCTGCATTTGAACAGCAAATAGTGTAAGGCTCCAGTGTTCACATACATTCTCGCATGTTATTAAGTGCTTGTGTAATCCAGTACCCTTTGTCGTCGCTTTACTAATGCACACAACAATGATAGACACCAAAATGCAATGCAGTGTATACACACAGGGACAAATTAGTGTGTTTATGGAACATAATGAACCAAGCAGTGCTTGCAATTAAGGTTCATTGATGTAATTTGCTTCTTAGACCCAACCCTATTGTTTGTGGGCTGTCCAAGCATGTCTGTTCCTGCCCTTTCCTCAGAGACTTAACCCTTTTCCTCGCGACCTTTCTGAGTCGCTCGTTTCTCTGTTTGATCTTTTCCATTCGCTTACCTCCTCTGCCTCCTCCACCACACGTCACTTCTATATTTAGCCGTCTACCTCCAATCAGGCTGTGGTGGAACTTTAGGGCATTCTAAACGGAGAGAAAACACGCTCACTTTCACCGGAAACACTGATAAAAAGTTTACCCAAAGCTACACGCAAACATAGCCTCAGCTAATGTGTGTCACCTTCTAAGGAGTTGGCATACGTAGGTATATATAAAATTACCTGAAGTGATTTCGTGTCGGGAAACTCAGCAAAGCAGCAACCCCTGGATTCCCCGCTGCCCCTCTTCGTTAGCAGTCGAGCTTCCATAATCTTGACTCCTCTCTTGGCAAAGTGTTCGACGATCTCATCACCAGTGATAGAGAAGGGGAGGTTTCCAATGAAGGCAATGTACCTGCGTTTCTTCCCACTGAATTCTCCTACAACTTGCCCACCTTCAGTATCAGAGTCACTGTCAGAAGCAGTGAGGTCCGAAGTGTCCTTTTCCCTACTGCACCCAGTAGTCAACTCCCTCGTTGAGAACCTGTCTCTTTGCCCAACTGATAATAAAGGGGCAGTTGTGTCTCTTTTAGCCGATTGGCGATTTCTGGATCTGGTAACATTGTCTTGTGATGTCTTCTCGGCTGACGAGACGGTGTGAGAAGATCTGAAACCAGATGTGTTTGCATCTGGAATCATAGTGTCTGTTGGTTTTTCCTCAAACTGAGTTTGTTCCGCTACATCTCTCTCCAAAGGCTTCGATTTTCCTCTCTCTTTCTTCTGGTTTCCACCAGCTTTGGGCTCTGCCAACAAGTTTATGCGCACATCAAAGATGTGAAGTCAGCCAGTGCAATTGATGGTAATAGAGGGCAGACTCACCGCTTTTGCTTTTGGTCTTGGCTTTGATCTGCTTGGCCCACCACCTGCAAGGTGCCGACAATGGTAGTCGGTAGTTGTGTGTGTGTGTGTGTGTAGCGTTTCCCTAGCGAAATCGCACATCTCTCTGTATGGGATTCTTACTTTCGTCTTCTCTCTTTCCTGTCAGCTAGTACGGTAGCCATGGGCTGCTGTATGGAACGTAAAGAGCGGTATAAGAATCTTCCACTACACGTGTGATGACCACGCCCACTAACGGTCTCACTCGAATGACGTAATGGCTGGAGGAGGAGGAGGAGGAGGAAAGGAGCTGTTCTCCAGTGAAGACTCCGGTCGGTGGCGAGCCTCCCTCGACAGCTATGACCAGGTTCTAACTCTACTGGCATCCAGCAAGAAACGTGGGAGCAGCAGCAGCAGTTTGAAGCTCCTGGACAAGTGGTGAGGAGGCGAACGACTCTGTTTTAGCCCAGCTATATACCGAGTCTCTTGTGACTCTAAAAACTGATGCTGCAGGTATCAGAAGGAACTTTCTGTCAGCGTTACCTCCCGCAGTAAGCCCCATCTCACGCACGAGGAACTGTGCCAGTTGATGCAATGGAAACTCGCAGTAAGCTCTAACACTTGCTGCCGAATTATGTATAACTCACACTATTTCATTCTCTGATCGCAGAGGGGAAAGTTTCGACCGAGACTGATGGAGATGGTCCGACAGAACAGCCCAGAGGATGTGGAGAAGGTAACAGGATCAGCCATTGGAGCTCTGCCTGACCTGGAGAGAGCTGTCAGACTGGCCACCCAGTTGCGAGCCGTCGGTCCAGCTACTGCCTCAGGTCTCCCTCTCTCTCTCTGTCGTACAGGGAAATCTCTGACTAAGGGACATCTTGGAGACATTTAAAGTGTCATTTATTCAGGTGTCCTTAGTTTTCCTGGGGTGTAGCTGCCTTTGCTATGCCTTGGCCTTGTTGAATGGGGCAGAACCAGTGTCCCTTATCGCGTCGAGAGGTGTTCTTTATTCAGAGGATTCTCTTTCACAGGTTCACTGTATTCGAATGTATTCATCTTCTCTTTAGCTAATTCTGTGTACAACTTGTGTTCTTATCGTCTTCTCTCTAGCCATTCTCTGTGCAGCGAGTCATGATGTGCCCTTCATGGCTGACGAAGCAGCTGCATCAGTGGTCCCCAGTCTGGGGAAACTCACTTACTCCCTCAAACAGTATCTGACTTATGCCAGACTCCTTCAGGAAAAGGCCAGTCGGCTTAACCGTGGAGGTCAGCACCACACTCTCACAGTTTTGCCATATACAGTGGAATCTCTTATAGAGGACACCTCCCAATGGACACTTAGAAGAACATTATTCTGTGTGGAATATGTGGCCGAGTTTTATTTTTTCCCATTCCGCAGAAACTTCTGTATTATCTATGGTTCCATTGCTCAGAGGTTCCACTGTAGTTACAAAGTGTTTGACTCTGACTTTCGATACAATCAAACTTCATCTTCAGGTTTAGCATCAGTGTGTCTCTATCTCAGATGGAGAGATGGTGTGGAGTGCCCACGACGTTGAGCTGGCTCTCTGGTCCAACCACCTCTCCACCAGACTCCCCCAGGACATCCAGTCCTCCCTGCTCGGGAAGAGAGATACGGCACCACAGCCCTCGACTAACAGTAGGAAGAAAGCAAAACAATCAGCAGACTCCTCGCCATAACCTTGTATTCATAATAGTGGTCGTTATAAAAGAAACGTGGAGATTTGTCAGACTCAGAGTTGGAAAAGGGATGAAAAAGTTAAGTGTAGTCACACGTAAAGCTGGTGGTAGTGCAACACATGATATTATTGATGAGGAGCTCTAAAGTGAAGTGGTCCAAAAATGTAGTGAGTGGTCATAGAATGAACATGAGGCCAACAGGTGAGGGGAAAAGGTCCATGCCCTGCACCAGTCAATACCATAGGCAAGAGAGCTGTGCTCTCGGTACTCACACACTCTCCTGACAGACACACCTGAAGAACAGAGACAGAGAGGGGGGCATGCAAATACCGGTATCTATACTATAGCTGGTTCTGATTTACGATGTGTTTCTAGCACTGAGTAGATGTGGCCAGCATTAATTTTATATACGCCTGATGCATGTTTCAAAGTTAGCTGTGTGTCTCATAGGTTGTCATACCACTGTCATCCAGGTACCAGTTAAGGATCTTGAAACCCTCGTGCATGCAGGCCACAGCCATGAGGTCAGAGTTCGTGGGATGCCATTTGACCCTCCACACGCCACCTCCCACTGCAGCCTCTTTGACTGGTTTCCTTAGCAATCTGGTGTCCCATAACAAAACCTTCTCGTCGTAACTGCAGCAGCAAAAGAGTCATTCATAGGCCACAAAGCATATTTCTTAACTGCCCTCGCTCCCTGGCTTATCCTCTCACTGCACTATTTATGGACGTGCACGGATCGAGGAAGAGCCTAGAGACAAGGGGTTCTTTTACCTTCCTGATGCTAGGAGGTGGTCTTTAGTAGGATGAGCTTGCAAACTGCACACTCCCATAGTATGTCTAAAATACGGCAGAGAAATTCTCACGTGGACTTAAAGAAAGGGGTTCTCACTCTCTGGTGACGGCAGCAGGTCTGCTGGGTTCAGCTCTGGTGTCCCACACACACATCCTGCAGTCGTCTCCCCCGGAAAACAAACACTGACTCTCTCGCGCAAAACACACGATCCATGCCTCGAAATCATGGGCTCTCCATCTCTGGAGAACTCTGGACGATGCCCCTCCTCTCTCCCCACAGCTGACAATGCTCACTGACCCAAGAGAGTCACTCAATGCCACTAAACACTGCTGGCTATGGGGCTAATCATGAAAATAGACGTGTAACGTGAGCTGCTAAGGATTCCAGACCTGTCTCTGTTCCAGTCCAGCGAGAGACAGAGCCCCAGTTTCCCATTCCTGGGGCAAACTGCTGCCTTCTCCAGCTCCTCAAACTCCCAGCTTTCCTCTCTCTACGTAAGTACAGTCAATTCAGATGTTCAATCAGCTCCTATCGCTAGATGCATTGACTGACAGAGGTGATTGCTAGTGTGCCAAACACCACATCACCAGATGATGCTGCCAGTGCCAGAAGAGGTCGGGCAGATTGAACTCTCCTGCACAGCAAGACAGAATCACCACAACACTAGCTATACTACATTGATTAGTGTCTTGCCATTTCATATCTAGTATCCCATAGTCCAGATCTTTCCTCTGCAGAACTTTAACACAACCTTGTCTGCGAGACACGGAGGAAGAGTGGGGATAACTTTACAATGCTGAAAATCTCACTCTTTGGTTTCTGCACGTTCGAGTTTGTGAAAGGAAAGGGAGCCGTGCCGTCTCTCGGTGGATGAATCAAGCTGGTAAGTTCCGCATGCGGCTATTTCTCTGTAGTTTGCAGTCGGACACCACTCCACCGTGTCAGCGGTCAGCTCCGTATCGTACTGTTGCAGCTTGGTCGTCGACATGGAAGCTTCTGGCCTCGTTCTGCAAGAACTCGAAAAAAACTGCACGTGGTTTGCTGAGTCAGCAAAAATTGTGCCACGTGATACGAAATGATGACGTCACAAGCGTTCGTGTGCGTGTGCGCGGCGGTGGTTGGCGACTCTGAACTTACTGGTGCCTTCCAGCGCTGCAGCTTCCTCTCTCTAAACCAGCCAGCTTTTTGTTCTGACAGAAGACGGCCACCCCTATCTCAGACTAGGTGAGCCGTAACAGCGACCGTGGCGCGTGTATGCACGCGATTCCCAACCCGCAGTCCGCCCCTTGTTGATCTTTCAACACATCTCCTCACAGAGCGGTGTGTTAGCGGCGGGCGGGGAAGAAAGATGTCGGTCATCCACTTCAAGTTCAAGAACAGACCGGACTACGAGAAGGTGGCCATCAGCGGCCTGGAGGTATCGGGCAAGGAGCTGAAAGAGGCCATCATGAAGAAGAAAAAGATCGGCCATTCGAACCTGGAGATCAGGGATGCCCAGACAAAGAAGGGTGAGTGACAGAGGGTTTAAAGTACTGCGAGGAACGTGTTTGAAAGAAAGCAAGGCCAAGCATTGACTCGTTGATGTTTTGAACTCTATTTAATGCCCACTGTTGTGCAACGAATGCAGTCACATGTTCTCTTCTCTCCACCGTGTGTGCAGTCTACTCTGATACTGACATGATCAAGAGGAATGCGTCGGTGGTTGTAATGAGGAGCGTTATCCCAAATGCTGCAAAACTCCCAAAGACCCAGTAAGTGAGGGACGAAAGAGCATGATTGTAGTGTAAATAGAGCTCAGAGCATTCTCTGCCTTATTGCTGCATGAGTTTGACCTTAGAACTGATGAGGTAAAGTCATTTTCGTCCGCCTGTGTGTCAATTAGGAAGAAGCCATAGGGTTTACATCTTGTGCCAAATAAAAAGGCTGTTGTTGCATTTATATGGCGTGCAGACAGGTGTGGTTTTTACCATTTTCTCTCCCCACACACAGGCACAAGGATCCATCCTTATTACCCTCTGCAGTATGTGGAAGTAGTGTTAGTCCTGTTCTTTCTCGTGTTATCGTATATACCTCCTTACATCCTGTATGTTATCTGTATACTAGCTCTGTATGTCACTGGACACTGTTTGTACATGTAGTAGTGATGTTCACCCTATTGTGTATGCCATGCCAAATAAAGCTCTTTTTGAAAGAGGGCGGGTGGGTGGGAGGGTAAATTGTATGTGTCAGAACAGTATTTCATGGGGTGAGAAAGAACAAGTTCCCGAGAGAAAGTTGTTTTGGCTGAGGGATCTATCGTTCTGTGACTATTTCTGGAGACGTGGGGGCTGTGGATGATCAGAACCTGCTCGACTACAGCAACAATAGAAAGAAGAGCTGAAATCATTCGTACATGTATACCGTCTCCTCCACAAGATCAATCCTGCAGTGTGAAAATGAGGCGTACCAGTAGGCGTATTTGCGAAAGATGTCTGCAGCGAGCAACAAAGAAGCGTTGAATTGTCGAAATTCGAGAACTTTTTGGAACGTTTTCACTGACTCATCTTATCATCAAACAGTTTTGGACTTTGAGAAATGGACAAAACTTTCATCAGAACTATGACCTCTTTCTCACTTCTTTTGTCATTTTCTGTTGTCGTATTGTGAAGATCTCTGGTATTCAGAGCTTTTTCATCCAGCGTTCTAACCGTGATAGTCTGTGTGTGTTTCTCCCTGCCCTGGTGAGATCTCTCTGAATCCCACTCACAGCTGTGTGAGTGCCGGAGACAGGAGTGTACATACATACACGTTAGTTGTAGAGTAGTTAGTAATGGCAGCTCCACTTCCCTGCTGCCATGTGTGTGTGTGTGTCCCTCTCCCTCCTCCATGCCCCATCTCCTCCTCCCCCTCCGAAGGGCCTGGACCCACAGACCTTCTCCAGCGAGGCTAGCGACCCACAGAAGGTGAGTTGGTGGAATTTTTTGTCTCCACTAACTTTTTTCTCTCTTCCTCTCTCCTCTTATCCGTCACCCTTTCCTTCTCCCTCCTGCAGACATCAGACCTAACGACACTGACAAATGAAGAGGACAGACTGGAAGCTATGATGAAACAAGCTGGCGAAGGCTACACAGCTGCTGAGTAAGTATTACTTCTGCTACTACAGTGGAACCGAACCCTCTCGTAGGGCACCCCTGAAATGAGGACACTTATCTTCCAACAGTTTCTTGCATAGAGCTAACCCCTGAAATAGGACACCTTACCGCATCAATATGGACACTTCTTTTGTGTACTGGTTGGCTGGAAGGGTTCCACTGTATACATATTTCAAATCAGTCAATGAATGTAAAATTTGTATTGCGGCCGTGTGAACCTGAAGCTATGCGAGGTATCCAGTAAAGGCAGGAATCCACCCGGGATTCTTTCGAGGGCCTCCTCCCAGAGGATACGTCTGCAATCGCTGCCGCAAACCAGGACACTGGATACAGCTCTGTCCCACCAATGGAGTAAGCAACATCCAACCTCTCTCAGTGTATGGTTCCTTATCACGCGTGTTTCTGTTCAACAAGGACCCGGCATATGACAAGCGAAACAAGCAAGAACTGCTTCAAAAGACAAGGTCTGCTTAAAAAAAGAACGACAAGGGCTAAATTTAGAAACGTTACTAAAATTATTTCACTGGCTTAGTTAGTAAACCATCTCTCCTCTACACTAACTAAATGTCTGACTATTCTCTACCACCGTCACATGCCCATATAATGTAGTACTGTGGGAGGTTCGAAGGCCAAACACGCAGCTCCTCCACCGAAGGAAAAGGAGGTCCCAGAGGAACTGAAGTGTCCAATCTGCAAGGTCCCCATGAGAGATGCCGTCGTCATTCCCTGCTGCAACAAGAGCTTCTGTGATGAGTGTAAGCTCCTCTCTCTCTCACTCACTCTCTCTCTCTCTCTCTCGACGATGGATTGCTAGTTGCTAGTGCAGCCTCAAGTCAACCTGGTATCTCTGCAGGTATTCGAGAGCACCTGCTGGAGAAGGACTTCACCTGCCCTCTCTGTGAGGCCGAGGACGTGTCCCCCGACTCACTCAAACCTAACAAACAACTGAGAGAGGTGGGCTTCAATTAGAGACGGTTGCATGGGCACAGCAGTTGGCCATACTTTACCGTGATGTTTCCGAAATGTGACTTTACTGTGAATGTGCTATAAAGTGGGTGTTAGAGATTGCATGTATGCGAAAGTTGCTAAACCTTCTGAAAGGGACATTGGTTTGTTAAATTTGTCCATATTAGGGACATTTGTTTGTTAAATTTGTCCATATTGCAAGTGATGCTGCATGTCAGCGAATAAGGGTCAATTGCAGCTGTAATTGAACGCCAGAACTTTCTTCTCTCTTCCTCTCTTTCCAACAGTTGGTGAAACAGTTCAAGAGCCAGGTGGCCGAAGAGAAAGGAATCGCGGTTGCGTCTCTCTTCTCTCGCTCCGGTCTGACACCTCACCAGCTGTCTGCCTCGCACATCTCAAAACCTCCGCTCACTGCCTCAGCAGCTCTTCTGGAGAGACTCTCTGCTGCTAGAGCCTCTCTCCCTCCAACCTCCTCCTCCTCTTCTTCCTCTGCCTCATCTTCAGTGTCCACTGTTGCTGCTGACAAGTCTAGTGTCTCCACTTATTCTGCTACCACTGAGGTGCACGTGTATACATTTTATATGTTAACTCATCCTACATCGTATTGTACATGTATTCGTCATCGATCTTTGGCTCCAGAATTCACCACCAGCTGGGACCTCATCCTCAGCCCCAGCTCCTTCAGTGAAAGAGACAGGCACAGAGGACAAAGGTCAGACGGACCATTCTCCGGACAAAGACAAGACGTAAGACAAAGTGTATGTAGCTATAGTCACGTGTTAGTATTACTGTCTGACCCCAGGAAAGTGGAAGGGGCGTCTTCCAGTGACAAGACGACTTCTGATGGTGCCTCACTCACTGTCCCTGAGCCTGTCAGGGGAAGAAGTCCATCCTCCTCACCTTCTCGGAGTGTATGTCTCCCTCCCTCTCTCCCGCCTGTGCTACAACATTCATTTCCTGCCTCTCACAAATCCCTCCACTCTTTGCTATATATTATACTGGGAAAATTTCAAAGGAACTTCGCATATAGTAGCAGATACTTGTTACAAATTGTCCCTTCTCTCAAAAATTTGCCACCTGCAGATGCCCTCTCGGCCACAAAAATCACAAAGATTTACCCACTGTGGGGTTGTAGGCTTGCTCAACTCACCTAATAGAAGTCTCTTACGATGCTCTGCTGTTCTCATTCTCTATTCCTCTCTCCTTCTCTCCCTCTTATGTATGATTATCTCTTTGTCTCCGAACCACAGAAATCCCCCAGTCCACTGGATGTCAGGAGGCCCACACAGCCGATCGTCCCTGTGCGGAAACCACCACCGCCACGCCACCCAAAACACCCTCTCTCCCTCCTCCAGCCTCGTCTGCCGATAATGACAGGGTTGCCCCCTCCTGGCCTCCTCCAGCTCCCCCACCTTCACAATCAGGTGGCAGCCGGTTTCCCTGGAAACCCCAGCATCCTGAACTCTGTACCCGGTCTGGGCGTGGTCCAGACTGCCCCGCCCACTGTTGTCAAGGACTACCGGGCAGAGGCGGAGTTTCTGCTGAATCAGAAGCGGCCACGCCCGGCCTCACCTTCGCCTCTCACTGCTGAGGAGTTCTATCGTCAACAAAAGTTTCTCCACCAGTTCATTGGGTGAGCATTGTATGTAGTACGTAGGTTTTCTTCCAAAATTGAGTCGTTAGTCTAATACACAGTGCTAGTCATTCAATAGGCCCCCCCTACCCACAAAACCTTTGTCACTGCAGGCACAGGTCTCCGGCTCATTCAACAGGTCAGGAATCTGCATACTCCCGTTCCAGTGGCTCTGAATCCGACGTGTCCGATTCCTATTCCTCGTCTGGGAGTGGGTCTGAATCTGACGAGTCAGCAATCTCCCGTAGCCCCTCCCCCCAGAAACGACATCGCGTGGGCTCGATGCACCGCCACAAAAATAAACAGGGAAAAGAATCGCTTGCACTCTCGAAGGAGAAAGCCAGGGAGAAAGAGAAGGAGAGAGGACGGCACAAGAAGAGGAGGAGAGAAGTGGCGGAGGATGATTTGGATCACCGGGCACCCAAGAACAAGAGACATCGTCGCCACAAGAAGGCCGGGAAATCCGGAGACGTGAGCTCAGATCTGCTTCATTTCTCGTCGGATGCAGCTGCCAATTCTGACACGGCGCAGCGGCGACATCGACATCATCGGCACCATCGGAGGAAGAAGGGGCGGAGACACCGGCATCGCCACGACAGAGATGAGGGAGGAGAGGGAGGGAGGGGCTCCGATCTTGAGGCTGAAGAAAACCAGGTGGATGGGGGTGAAAATCCAGAGGATGATTTGCCAGAGAGCGAACGAGGAGGTGGGAATGAGGTGGAAGGTAGATCAGTTCCAATCTCGGGAGACGGGGAGGGTTCCCCTGCTGTTACAGTCAGTAATGAGACAGAGGGTTTGGTTGGGGAGGAGCAGGTGAAAGGAAATAGTGGCGGTGGTACAGTGGGTGAGCCTACTGAACCAGAGACATTGGCTGGGAAAGTTACTGAGGAAGAGTCTAGTGTGGAAGTGGGGGTTCTGGAGACTGGTGTAAAGATTGGCGTAAAGATTGATACCAAGTCACTGGCAGGGGGTGTGGCTGAGAGGCGTGGGAGCTGCGACCGGCTCCTGGACGATATCGATGAGCTCCTTGCCGACGAGAAGACTCCAACACTCGAGGAAGGCTTCACTCTTATTCCTACAGCAGCTAAGGAGGCTTTGGGAGAGCGAGGAGAGGGGGAGGAGAGAGGGAGAGGAGGAGAGAAGAGGGAGGAGGCGAGTGTGCCTGGAATGGAGGTAGAAACGCCAGTAGATGGGCCCAGCGATACGAAGGAGAGAGAGGGTTCGCAGGGAGTGGGACACGGCAGAAGTTGAAGAAGAGAATGTTTCACTCCACACCGAGGAGACCATTGATGCCGACACAGCTGACATGGACGATGACAGAGAAGGTTGGTCGATATACATAGCTAACCTGATCCACTTAAGGGACACTTTTCGGTGTAGTTGCATGTGTACTTCTGAATAGTAAGGGATGGCTTTGAGTAAACAACGTTGCCATGGTGTCCCCTTTCCAGAGGTTTTCTTTCACCACTACTGTTTGTGTTCCTTGCAGGCTCCACTGGCAACGGCCTGGAGGAAGGAGAGGTGTTGAGTGATTCTGAGCAGCCCGCCAGTGTCCTCCTCAGTCAAAGTGTTGCCCACCACCAGAAACCCAGACTGAGAAGTGTCGCAAGCACAGTTCAGGTATGCACATTCTCATTCACCAAAAATTTTTAGGTTTAAAAATTTGATCGTAGCACACGAAAAAACTACAGAATCGCCAAATTTAATTGCTGCCAAAATTTCTCTCTCTTCTCTGTCAGGCTGTGAACTCTGAAACACCAGACACGACTCCGTCCCCCAGTGATGTAGCATCGATCGAAGTTGACACGCCTTCCAATACTTCTCCCGTTCCTCCTCCCCTTCCTCCTCCATCATCATCTTCTTCTTCCCTGCCAGCAGAGAAGATACGACTTGTGAAACACAAGCACCACCACCATCACCGACATCGCGACAGAGAAAACAACGATCACGAAGGACCGAGACCAAAGAAGAAGAGACGGACGAAAGACAAGCCTGAAAAAGAGGTGTTGTCCTTGGCAGGGCACCATAGGCACAAGCAGAGGAAGAGGGAGAAGGAGGGGGAGAGAAAGAGGGCAAGGGAGGGGGAGGAGAGGAAGAGGGAGGGGGAGAAGAAGAGGGCGAGGGTGGGGGAGGGGAGGAAGAGGGATGAGAGGGGGAGGGAGGGGGAGAAGGAGAGGAAGAGGCACAAGCACAAGCACCAGAAAAAGAAACACAGGCAGTCATCTTCATGAAAACATTGTCTTCCCCCGTGACGTAACGTGATTGTACAGCCAAATTCATTGCTAAAGCTCGTCCCTAAGGACGCTGCACAATTTCATGTTGTGTATTATTACAAGTTCCTTCAATTGGACGTTGCTTGATGCATGCGCTAATTATTGCAACGTTTAATGCATTTTCAGTGGCTTCAAAACAATGACACCCTAACATCCAGTCTCCTAGGAAATTTCCGCTGTCAATCCAACTCCATATCTTTCATCTTGTGGCGGAGGATTCGTGGGTTCCACTTCAAAATCCCACTGTTGCTGGTTCCCCTCAGTTGTCGAATTTTGTGGCGGTGGCCCCTCAGATCTGGCCCCTGCTGATGTCTGCTGGGGTGTGCTGTTGGTAGAGCTGCTGCTGTTGGGGGGTAATTATTGGGCCCCCTTGTCCCCCAATTCCCCCTCCCATCACCAACCCCCCTGCGGGGACCTGAATTGGGACCCCCTCCATTCGAATCCCCACCACTTGAATTTGGCCCGGTTGAGGGTGCCCGAATCTGATGTTTCCCCCTGCTTGTGGGGTTCCACCAAATTGAATATTACCCCTAGATTGTAGGGGTCCCCTAACTCTAATGGCCCCTTGTGGGGGGTTGTTAGCTCTGGGGGTATAGGTATAACCCTGTTGGGGGGCCCTTGCTCTTTGATTGTTTCTCTGGGGGGCTTGATTACTTGGACGAGGGGGGCCAAAGTGAATATCAACTTGTGGGGGTCCAAACCGGATGTTCGATGGGAAATCCAGGGAACGGAAATGGAATTTCCCCAATGTAGGCCCCCATGTGAGGGGGTTCTGCGGTCTCGGGGGTCGGCATTGTCCCGACATGAATGTGGGTGGTTCCCGTTGACGAGGGGACCGTGAAATTCATAGGCGGGGGTCCAGACGAACCCTGACCCCCCGCGGCAGCGGCAGACACAGCAGCTCCGGCTGCCTGTGGTAGAACACTGGATATTGAGTTCAAGATCCCCTCTGGAGGTGGACAGGTCAGGGTTAACAGTAACATGAACACATTAGAACCTTATTATGGGGTACAACCGGATGTATGTATATACACATTTTGAAATAATGCTGGGAGGGAGTTGTGGTTATAGTAAAAAAATTGTGAGGTAGTGTCACATTTCAGCCCACTAAATTTCGCGAGCAGCATCCTAAACCACAAGATCGAACATAAAATTTCCTCGTGATAACATACATACATCTCACACGGCAGGTTGCGGTATGCATGCTTACCCAGGAGTCCTCCAGTGCCCCCCAGACCACTGAAAATCCCCCCCGAGGGGCCCGTGGTAGTGCCGGCCGGTCGAGCCTGATTGGGCGGTGCAAACCACGCCTCCCCTATCTTGTCCAGGTACTGCAGAGAACAGACACACAAACAGGCAGAATCGTCTCTGAATCCGAGAAACTAACAATTTTTGCACCGACAAAAGAAAGAACTCGCTACTATTATCACCTCATTGAAGGAGGGGTCTCTGTTGATAGTTGGTGAGTAGTTGTTCCGAAGGCACTGAAACACCTCTCTACTGCGACTGCAGCAAACACACACACACACATACACACATTCAGAGACCAAAATGAGATCATACGATAATAATATAGCGAGAAACGTTTACAGTTTGGCAACAAATTTCACAGATTAATAAACGAATTTCTCCCTTGTAGTCTCCTGCTCGACGGTATTGTTGTTTTTGACCTCCCTTTAGTAATAGACAGATGCGACGCATTTTTGGTGCGCGCAAGCGAGCAGTTAGGGTATAGTGACTCACTCTTTGCAGGCGCAGAGGAGGAACCAGACAAAGTTGAGTGTGGGGTGGTGGAGATACGGAGGATTGTCTGTCTTGAACTTCGGGTGTTTTCTGGTGTAGGTGTTGAACACTGCCAGCCCTCCCTTTCTGTCCTTCAGTACCAGCATCCTGGGGGAAATTAACCCTAACCCCCTACTTTTACCAGAGGAGAATTACATAATATACTGGGGGGGGAGACTATAGTCATTAAACCACATTAATGGGGTAGGTTTAACCCTCCGACTAGTCATTTAACCCCAACATTATAAACGTGCGCCGCCTTTAGAAATTGCTTTGGTCACTGATTTTAACCCCGGCTCACTGTAAGACGGCCTGTGCAATGAAAAGATCGGCTTCTCCGCTGTAGCCAAAGGTCATGGCGAGTTCAACGAGCATGTTTCCAAACTCTTGAGGCTGTTCTGCGTACAGGAAATGCTCCCTTGCCTTGACATACTGCCTTTCTGTCAGAGAGAGAGAGAGGGGGGGGGGGATGTGACCGACACGAGGGAGTAGAAGAAAGAACAGACCTCTCCAGTAAGTGCTGGCTGCCATTTTGTGCAGCTTGGGGTGTCCGTATTTCCACTGCTCCTCATCTGCCACCATATTGCTCCACCTTCAATGAATACAGTGTGTGGTGTGGTGAAGTTCAGATCCAATAGACTCAACTTACTTTAGAGCTGCTCGCAGGAATGCTTCTCTGCCGTCCACTTCTGGAATTACCTGTAATACTCCTGGGGCAGCTGGTTCTGCTACACACGGGTGCACACACACACACACCACACACACACACACACACACACACACACACACACACACACACACACACACACACAGGCAGACAAGTTAGCAATGAGTGGGTGTTTGTACTGCACCTGTACATACCACAATTGGTGGAGTCCATAGCTCCACTTGACTCTGTCTCAGGAAGGCCACTTGACTCTGTCAAGGCAGTCCTTCCTGTGTAGCTACCAAACAGAATGCCAATCTTCTCTTGAGGAGAGAGAGGACAAGAGTTAGAGAGTTTGAGATAGGGGACTAGCTGGTGGTCTAACCTAGCAACTCATCTCTGACCGGTGTCTTCTTATCTTTTAGGTGTTGCACCAGCAGCATTCCCAGGTCACTACCACTGCTCAACTGTACAGTACCAAAATCCGATACACATAATGATGATCCCATAGTAATGATCTGCTCCTATACATACAGTAAACCCCATGTGTATATGCACACCACAGTCTTGCATCATACATTGATCTATTTGCCATGCTTAGTGATAAGGAAATGCACGCTAATCCACATGCCAGCAAGTGGCAAAATGGACACACAGCACATTCTAGTGGAATACCCCATGTTCCTGATAGGGGAAGGAAGGCAGGGAGTTAAAAATAGCACACAAGGGAGGGAAGAGGAGAAAGGGAAAAGTGGTTCTTAGAACAACAGACACAAGTGGAACTATTGCAAGGCGACTGGGGAATGTAAACAAGTGCCATTCTGAATGTTAACACCTCACACCTCCAATGTGTAAGTACAGTATGCATGTGAATGCAATTTGCAGATAGCTCTAGTCCCCCCCATTTTTGCCTGAATTTCCCTCATCTACACTACTCCATACAATACACACACACACACTACATCAGAAGCTGGAGAAGTGAATTTGCTCAGTGAGGTGTCCTTGATTTCCGTGTCCTCATCATTTACCCAATGCCCCGACACAAGTATCAGCTAGTCAAGGGAAGGGTGTGCCCTGAACTCTAATTTATCCAAGTACTAGCTAAGATCCTTAGTTTACCAGAACACTGCTTCTGTACCAAGTTATAAACAGGTATATATTCTTAGTAACGCCACTCTAGCCCATTCATGACAAGGTATATACAGTGTAAAGAACCAATAGATAAGTAAAGTAGGAAGGAAGGAGGGGGAATTTTATGCCCCGACACAAGTATCAGCTAGTCAAGGGAAGGGTGTGCCCTGAACTCTAATTTATCCAAGTACTAGCTAAGATCCTTAGTTTACCAGAACACTGCTTCTGTACCAAGTTATAAACAGGTATATATTCTTAGTAACGCCACTCTAGCCCATTCATGACAAGGTATATACAGTGTAAAGAACCAATAGATAAGTAAAGTAGGAAGGAAGGAGGGGGAATTTTGGGGGCTAACAAAACCATCACCATGGTATAATTATACACTGGCAATGCTGATAGACAGACTGCAAGTGAAAATGACATTAATTAAGAGGTCAGGGCTTTTCCCCACACACTAACACAGAACCATAGCTCTATACAGTTGGTGGTTAAAGACAAGAGGCCCACTTCCTTTCTGCTATTCCAGAACCTAATCTATCAAACTGCTTCTGGGAAGGGAAAGACCAACATTCGCATTACATCACGTCGTGGTTTTTCCCTCCATGTTGTTGTGATAAAATAATGACTATTGACTATGATGTAAGACACAGTGGGAATGACCCGCATGGATTTTATATATCAGCCATTTTCTGCTGGCAAGTCATTTTTGAACGACTTGGTAGCGCGTGCTCGCCTGGTGCGGGCACAGCCTACCTGTCCATGCTGTAGCAACAGAAGTGCTCCGTTGTAGACTAGCTCCAAAGCTTCGTTTTCCTTCCCCTGCGCCTTGTATCGCTGGAAGAGGACGCGGTAGGTCTGGTGGGCCTCGTAGTACTCCTTGTCTCGGATCTTCTGCTTCAGTTTCTCTTCCACTCTACCGCTCCGTCTCGAGGACACGGGCCTTCCAGCGGGCCGGGGGCCGCTCGCTGCTTTCTCTGCCATTTTCTGGGTTTCGAAATTACTTTGTGTCGGTTAATTAGAGAAAGAAAGGTGCATGACCTCTCACAACCCGCTCCCGTCGTCCTACACTACTGCGCACCGCTACCGAGAGCTGCAGCATCATCGACGTCGTCTCCCGAGAAGACTCTTCGATATGGCAACCCCAGGCGCGGGTCCGCCCAGCTACTCATTCTCCCAGCCGCCGAGCTACCGCTCCCACCAGCCGGGGGGCACTCCGACGCCCATCGGCTCCGCGACTTCCGAGCTGGGCGGTAGCGCCAGCTTCCAGGACATCGATCCGGACCGAATGGACATCCTGGTGAAAAACTTCCACGGTTCCATAGGCGTCCTGTACTCGGAGAAGAGCACGTACTACAAGCAGCTCGCGAGCAACATCAAGGGCCACTACCGAACAAGTCTCTACTTCACCGCGACAGAGATCATAAACTATGACGACCCCGGCTGGCTGGACGCGTCCGTTCGCCACACACACCTCATATTCGTGGGTATACCGCAGACCAAGAAGCGAGGGACGACGCGCAAGGGCAAGTCCACGAGCCTGGACGCAACAAGTCGGGAAGAGACGCTGATGTCGCGCGAGAACCGCAAGCTGTCGACGGTGGTGGTTGTCAACCCGACGCCGGGCCGCGGGAAGACAGATAGAAAGGGCCACTTTCTTGATCGGTTTGTGCATCTACCTCTCCAGCAGCCTGGTGACCTTCCACGTCTTGCACAGACCGCCCTTGCCATTTTTTCAGGTACAAATACTTTTTATTTAGTGCCTGCAACTGCCACTCCGTTACCAGGAGTTTAGTCTAACTACCTGTCTCTAGTATGACATGGTGCACTAGTGAGCTAATGCATACTCTTTCTCTGTAGTGTTGGCCAGGAAATGTATCATGACTCTTCCTAGACACAGCTGTATGTACATCAGCGTGTGGTGTGCCTTAGCCTGTGGCTAGCGAATTCCTCCCATGCCTTACTTTCCATTACTTTTCATTTCCTGTACATATACTCTTCAAAGCAAAACCAGAGCTTCTTATATATTAGACCTCCACCATCTTGTCTGTGGGTTGCCCATTGCTAGCAGTGTGCGAAACAGCTGAACTCTCAATTGTTTCTGAGTTTGTCAGTTAGGGGAAACCGAGGCTCGTCTCTTTTGTTTTCCAAAATAAGCTACCGTATTTTAGAAATGCGCAGTAAAACTAGCAGAGGGTGTATACACAGCTGGTTGCCTTGTTCATGAACTACATGTAAATAACAAACACACAGCAGCTAGCCTCACAGACTTGTGGCTACAAATTAGTCATGAGGTCATAGGAAGTAGGCTCAGTGGGTGGAATACCCTTTGCATTAACTTGCCCTCCCCCTCCCTCTCTCCTCTCCCCCTCTTCTCTCCCCCTTTCCTCCTCATTCTCCCCTCTCTCCCCCTCCCCTCTCACTTCTTCCTCCCCCTCTCCTCACCTCTATTACCTCTGTAATAGGTGCAGCTCCAGTTGCATCAGCCGATGACAACGTCTACTGGAGTGTAGAACCAAAGTTGCTTGAGGTCTGGAAAGACCAGTCACTTGGTCTCTCCATCATGACCAGAGAGGTACATATACACACATATCTTGAACTCTCGAATGATAGGCTTTAGCGAGCTGTGCTTGTCAGCCATGGGTTCTTAAGCCATTCAGCTATGTATATTATTGTATATACACAGATAAGCTAAAATGAAGTATGCAAAGTTTGCTGGCTTGTGGCCTAGTTAATTCTCTTGTGCTGTGTATTATGACTGTACTGTGTATTATAACTGTACTGTGTATGCATACATGTACATGTATGGGTGCATTAACACAGTATGGACAGAAGCTTTGTTGCTGACTTCTATACGTTTAGACTCATACACAGAGACTCTGGAATACACACTTTGATAATGTCATCAGTATTATGCTCTACTCTTCGATTAGTCTTGTAGTAACGTGCATATTGAAAATAACAAACTAATTTTTGTGGTAGTGCATTATAATATATATATCCCCCACTCCACCAGATGTCCCACGATTCGATGTTTTCGCGTATCGTGCTCATCAAGAGCTTCAATGAGGACTGTCTCCCCGAGCTACAGAACAAGCTGGGCAAATACACACACATCCAGTTCGTGAACGGCGTCTTCCTCGACGGCCTCCCCATCGATCGCGTCACGGAAATCTTTCGCACTCTCCCCCACCACCGCATCCAGCTACTCGTTCGCTACATCCACCCTCGCCAGCGACGGCTTCTTCAAGCTCTCCCGAATCGGTCCTCGACCTACTCTGCCACGAAGGCCGTGCAAGTCCGCAGGGGCTCCGACGCTCTTGAGGTAATCCCCATGCCCCTGTATATCCTGGGAGATAATTACTCCCTCCAGAAGGATTTGTTTTGTAGACTCAAAAACGAAGAGTCCCCTAGTTCCAGCATCGCCCTGCCGAGCCCCGGGGCACGCTCAGATAGTTCGACCACGCCCCTCATGTTCATGTCGCCAATGGCGGCACCCTCGAGGTCACTGAGTGGAGCTATGGGCGGAGGTGACCATGGGTACACGAGACAGAAGAGCGAGCCGGTTGCCATCTCTTCCAGTGACAACCTGAGCTCGTTAGATGTCGTCAAGAGAGGGGTCACCCAGATAAAGAAGAAGTCGGCTGGCAACATGTTTCTTCCGCCAGAGTTCATCGAAACGGACGAGTTCATCGAGCGAGCAGCTGTCCCGCAGAACCGGTTCAAAGTCGACTCGAACTTCCTACCCGATTTCGACCGAACAGACGAGGAAACCCTCAGCCCGAGTCTCCACCCGCCAACGGTGAAGAGATATGGTAGCACCCACCCTGACATCGGGTCTCCTCAGTACATCCTCCACGTCCTGCGTCAGTCTGTGGACCGTAACCTCGCCCACCTCTTCCTCAAACCAAACGGCATCTACCTGATCGCCATCGGGCTGGAAGACATCGTGGCCGACCCGCTAATCCAGTACGAGAACCTGTTTTTCTGGCTCCGGCTGATCCATTCGCACGTGAAACCTGCCGACATTCGACGCATCATCGTAGTGGGGATGTACACCAAGTCGGAACTGCAAGTGGAGGAAAGCAGGATCATCCAGTGTGTGCAGCACCTCAACACGGCCATTCGCGAGACGATGAGACAGAACTACAACCTCCCCGTGAAGGAGGGCGGGTACGTCTTCATCTGCAACCTCGACGCTCCAAACGATCTCCTGTACCTCTGCGCATGCATCCGGATGTGTGTCGAGGTGTTCATCGACCAGGCCTGGTACTTCCAGCGGGAGTTCTTCAACTCCGTTTTCATGCCGTTCGAGTCTTACAAGAACGTATGCTCAGACGTAATCCGACAGAGCAAGAACAAGGTGGTCCTGCGGAGGTCAAAGGTCGAGCGGCTCTACCAACAAAAGACGGAGATTCCCAGCAATTTCTGGAGCACGCTAAAAATTTACTCTTCCGTTCTCTTCACCCAAAAGGGCGGAGGTGAGCTAGACGAAGGTTATCGAAAGAAGCACGTGCGTGAGAGAGAGTAAAGTGAGCGTTGTTTTGGAAAGTGGTATATACTTACTCCGCTTTTCATCTGGGGTTTTGAAAGTTTTGAACACCCACACTACAGGTTCCTAGTATTTTGATAACAGTGCTTCGCAGAATTGTATATATATTCCTCCTTATATGGCCCAAGTATCAAAAGCAGTATTGCTAGCATTACATACATACATACATACTGTACATACCTGTATCCTACGTACTGTACATGTATATCCAACCAAAAGTTTTCCGTTTTGAGGGGAAACAGTTTATTTAGCCAGCTGTTATCACACCTGCATATACATACACCTCCCCACACACACACACACTCACTCACACTCTTTTCCACGCTCTCACATTCACATACCTTCTCCCCTCATCCATCATAATACAGAGTGTCTGGTGCGACCTTCGTTTGTGGTGAAGCTCCTCAACACGTGCACGCAGATGAACCACCACGAGATAGAGGTGTTTTCCGTCCAACATACCTCCCTCCAACAGTTCCCCATCATCAGGGCCCAGTTACTCAACCACCGCATGTCTGGCGAGATGCACGTCACGGAGCAGAGCCATCAGAACACCGTCATCGAATGGATGAAGACGCTCGAAGTCGTGTACAGCCTCGGGAAGTACGGGGAGAGGGAGATCTTCTTCATTCCTTACCTCGCGACACACTCGCTCGCCGACAGCGCCCTCTACAGTTGGAACGACGCAGTCGCTGAGGAGTTTAGAGATGCGAGCGTCGTTCTCTATGCGAAGCTGAGTATTCCGGCCACGCAGAAGTTCTTCTACCAGCTGATTGCCTCGCTGCTCACGGACATCCTCCAGAATCCCAGCATCTCCCGCTGCTTCATCAACCTCGGGTGTACCGAGGCAATCATCCCACTCAACAGGTTTGTACTCTGACGTGCATAATGTGCAGCATGGGACAAGAATTTTGCCAGATTGTAAGGAGTTAGGTTTTGGGCTTCAACTGTATTCTGAACCTTTTCACAAAAAGTTGCTATTGAGCAAAACAGAACTTTTTAGTGTAAATATAGCTTGTAGGTATACAATAATGTATAAGTAGTAGTGCTCCTCTGCATGTGTAAATACTCTTGTGTTTACACACATTTCACTTTTCGTTTCACTAATGCATGTGCTCTTTTCTCTCCTCACTCACTAATCTCCCTCCCCTCCCTCCCCACATTCCGTAGTAAGGGCAGTTCAGTTGCGTACCCTACCCTGCTCTGCTATCATCCCATCCAGAACATCATCGAGTTCAGGACTACGTGAGTATAATACTCCACCACCTCTTTATTTGCATCAGACTTATCCACACCATTTCTACCTAACCTTGTTGTTGACACACCATTATACCCTCTCTTTTTTTCCCCCTCTCTCTCTCTCCCTGCCTTCCTTCTTTAACTCCCCCTCTCTCCTTCCCTCCCCTTTTCCAACAGAACAAACAGGTCTCTTGCCTTCCTCTCCTCCATTGAAGAGAAGCTGAACGAAGTCTACACCAACTCCTCGTACAACACAGCACCCAATGCTTTCAGGAGCTCCATGACGTTCTACGTCCCTGCTGCCAAGTTCGAGCAGCATATCCGGGACAGTCCCATCTGGAAATTGGGCAACGTGGGGAGGAAGACGCCAACCGCAAACGGTGGGCTGGGTCTCCTTGATCGTGGCGGGAGCAGCGGTAGTATCCGTGTCGATGGTGGGAGTGGGGAGGGGAGTGGAGGTGAGGGGGAGAGCACGGTGAACGGAGAGGGAGAAGATGAGGACGACTTGTACGATGGACCGGAGAAGTTTCTTCTCCCGATCAAGTACCTCACTGACCCAGGGAACAGGGACAATGAGGAGCTGAGGGCGTGGGCATCTTCTGCTCCCGAGATGAAAGATGTGAGTCGAGTCCTTTGCTTTTCCTGTCGACCCTCTCTCCTCTCTCTCTGTGTTTGTGTGGGATGCACAAAGCATGAGTTGGGTGTCAAACCAAGACAAGTGCATATGAAATACCAACTTCACCCACGCATGCATGCACTCGTATAATAAATGGCTTATGGTCTGCACTTTCTGCAGTAACATGATCACCATTTTGGTTGTACTACGATTCTATTATGGCACTACAAAATGCACGGCGTTCTAGTGTGTATGTGTTTGTTGTTCTCTAGCTCTGCTCTCCCCACCACTTTCACTCTTTCTTCTCCACACAGCTGTCGTCGGATACGTTCCTCGAAGTTGCAAAGATCCTCAGTACCAACGAGTACTGGACGCGGGTCGGCTCCAAGCTGGATCTCATGACGTTCGACGACATCAACTACTTCAGATCAAACCCCGTCAAGGGAGGCAACGGTTCTGAGGTCCTGCAGCGATGGCAGGAAAGCAACCTCACCTACAGAGATCTCGTGAATGCACTCAAGGACGTCAACTTAAACCGAGCTGCGGACGTCATCGAAAAACATTACCAGAAACCTCGAACGACGCGGTAGCCGCCTACCTTCACTCCTCTCTCTTCTGCCTTCAAGATCTACAGCTCGTAACTTAGCTGGCGGATGCCTCTACCAGTATAATATACTCTATTTCTTAGACACTCTCGCTCTCTAACTCTGACTAACTCTGACTAACTCGCTGCTCTTTTGCTGGCATGCATTGGCAATGTTTCAAATTCTTCCCAAATCAAACTACTTGTGAGTTGACTGCGTGTTTGTGTGTGTGCAGTTACTCTTGTCTTTTGTACGTCTGTACATTCACTTTCTCAGGCTAAATACACTACACATGTCCGTTAATTTGCTCTTTGCATTAGTCTATAATTTGCACAAATGTTTTATTTTGGTATATATATATTTTATAATATATATTTTCACTTCAATAATTGCACATTATTGATATCACTTTGTTACACGTCTGCAGGTCACGTCACGTGTTCGTTTGCATGAAGGTGGGTATGTTTCAAAGAGCCCGGTGAAAGGGCTATATATATACTATACACTTACCATTGATCATTGGACTATACATGTGTATTGTGTGTAAACATAGGGTTTAACCCCCTTTAGACCCAGTTAACGTCAGAGGGCAGTGCAAGTGGGATGGTAGAATGAGTGCCGCGCATGCGCGTACATGGTGACCGCAAGCACACGTGGCAGGATCTGCGCCTTCACAGCCGCAAGGAGCCGCTTTCTTCTTCTTTTTTTTAATTTCTTTCTTTCTTTCCCTCTGTCAGGCTTCACGGCCTGGCGTGATCAGTGTAGGGGCATGTTCATGGAGGAGGGTGTTCCCCTCTTCCATGGTTCCTCCCCAAAACACGTCTTATGACGTAAGGGGAGGGGCTACCCTGCCCCTCACTTTCGCCAAACCACACAAGTCTATGGCTTGTGGCATGCTGTGGGAGCATCAGGGAGCCCGGTAAGACGTTAACCATGTACTGTCCTTGGAAGTGACTGCCAATGCAGTGTCACACAGAGTTAGTGAGTTGGGGGTTTGCCTTTCTAGTGGTTGTGATATGAACAGTAGAGCTTAGAGCCCTGAGCTGCCCTTTTACCTCAGTACAAAGAACACGGACGTCATGTTGTAGGTCTATAGTCAATTTCTTCTAAGCCCTGAATTTCGTGGAATTGAAAATGTGCAAAGTCTACTTTTCTCATCACGTTTTACAATATTCCCAAGACGACGTTAATTGTATTAACATAATCTCCGGGTGTAATGTGGTTACTACAGTCATGCATAATTGAGCTGGTGTAATGATAGGAGGATGAATGATGGTGTATCACTAGAGCTGCGGTTTAGTGTTGGTGGTTGTGGGAATTGGTCGAATTAGCTGATAATGGCAGGGAGTCTGTCCGTAATCGAAAATTGATGGGTCTAGTTTCTTTGTATCCATTGCCATGGCGACTGTCAGACAGTCCATCTAACCCCGTCCCTTCTTCTTGTTCCGTTATTGTCTCGTGTACGGGGTCACCGAGGTCTAGTTGCAGGTTGTCTCTGGACGAACTGGAGATCATCAAGACCGGCACGGACCTCCGCGGGGTTGACGTTTGCGCCGGGGAATCAAACTCGTAAACTGACGCTGAAAAGTGTGGCGATTTCCAGGACGGTGTGATGGTGCACACTCGGTGCTGCCCTGACTGTGATTCCAATCTCATCTCCTTCATCTTCTGCACTGGGGCGTGGAGGATGTGTATTTCTTCGTTGAGTTTCTCCACACGTTCCTTTAACGCCTGGTCCTCCTCTGAGAATTTCGCCTGCAAAATAAACCAATCAATCGTGTGCAAATTTGTTGAATAAACACTCAATATATAGCCGTTGAAAGTCGATCACGTATTTCCTTTGTACTTTGTACGTTTGGTTTTAAGGTCAGTTAAGTTTCCACAGACACAGGAGTGTGCAGCCAACTCTCCTCGCCTTTGCTAGGGGACTGGTATAGGAACACAGAGGGAGCTATATAGATGGGCAATGTGATGGTGTCAATTGCAGAGCATTAGGGAGTCTTGGACACCTGCTAGTCCTGGTGGCCAACAGACAACTGGGATTCATTACCGCTGATGTCATTATACAGAACCAGACACTAGCTCATGGGGGTATTGTGTGTCCCTCTGTGTGCATTAGTTATGTGACTGTTGGGTCAGTGAATACACTGGTAGGAGACCAGATATTGCAACTCCCACGGTACCAAATATTCCCGATTGGTCTTTTGGGGGTTGATCTACAATGGGCTTTGTTTGTATAACATCAAAGTTGGGGGATGCCATGTGTTTTCTGGTGAAGCATTAGTGCACTGATGCTTACCAGTTGTTCCTTGATCCGCGTGAATGCACTGTCAATTTGTTCGGTAGTCGCTTCATCAGCATCAGAAGTGGACGCTCGTCTGTTTTCGCTCCCATTCGATCCACCAGCCTGTTTCCCCTTCCAGCTATTCATGCCGGCGACCACCCGGGATCGACCGAGATGCCGCAGCGATTTGCGCGTTTTAGCGGCGGCGGAGACGCTAACTTCGGACGTCTGGCTGCGTGGCCGGCCCGAGTAGGACCTCTGGAGCTGCGTAGGTGCCGCGGTGTCGGTCGGTGACGGGTAGGAGGCGCTGAGGAAGTCGAACGGCACTTCAGTCAGCTCGCGCTTGTGTCCGCGGACGGTGAGTCGCGGCAGCTCGGGGCTAAGGTGAACCACGGCCATCTCTGATGTTGGATGATTCTGACACTGGATATGGACAGTTCCGCTGTTGCGTTTTAAATGGAGCACGACCGCCGCTGAGGATTCCGCTTCCTAGTCTGGTCTGCTGGAGAGTTGCCCGAGGCCGACGCTGCGCCGGCCAGATCAGATGAGACCGATTTATCGTGGTCGATTGCGCATGCGCTGAGCAGCTGTTTGGCGCGTGCTGAAACAACGCCGCCTTGTCTGCCCAGGCATATCGGATAACTCCTTGAAATTATAGTACAAATGATACAAATTGCTGACTGACTGAGAGTGTAAAAATATCGGTGAACACAAACATAACAAAAAAGAAAATTACACAGAAGTGTAGGACACACACAGTCACCATCTGTCCAGTTCAATACTGGACTGGTGGACTCTCTGTCTTCTCAGGAGAAACGATTTCTGAACGTCCTGTAGTTTCTCACAATCGAGGCTGTCGAGACTGCTCCCCAGATGACAGTCCATTCCGTTTGGGAGGGAGCACCATCTCTCGTATGGGAGATCAAGGAAGTTAGGCACTGCCAGACTGTTCATGGTGGTTGGGTAACTGTTAGAGACTCTTATACAGCTGTGCCTCCTCCGAGCCTTTCTCGAAGGAGCACTCCTGATGAAGTATTCTTCGCCTATGAGCCCAGCCAGAGGCTCCTCCGTTACGAGACAGTCGTCTTGTCTGAACTGGACGGCTTTCTGCGGACCGTGTCTCTGACGCTGTTGCTGCTGCTGGATGCTGGCGAGGTACGAGACCACGTTCTTTCGCGACAGACTGTCCCTATCAGAGTTTGACGGCCGGGTCTCGATCATGTGCTGCGTGCCCCGTCGCTTGGTCATGGCCCCGCCGGCGCGCGGTCTGGTCCTACCGGCGTCGTGCCTGAAGGGACAACCAGGTTTGCGACAGGGGCAGGCTATTTCTGCCACGTCCTCTCGCAGAATGCTCAACTCCTGCAAAAGCTGCGTCGTTTCTTCCCAGAATTCTCTGGACTCTGTCGACGACTTTCTGCTAAAAGTCAAGCTCTCCTCGGAGGATACCTGCACAATGAGCGAGATATTTCACCCTGAACTCTTTATAAGTGTACTTAGCAATGCTAGATCTGCAGCGCAGAGATTACCGAGCAGCTAAAGACTGTTAGGCTAGAGTACGACTTACTTGAATCTCTGGGACAGGGGCGCTGCTGGAGATGTTGGGTAGGCTCTGCGTGCCGCCCGTGCGGCCGACTTGCCGCAGGCTCGTCGCCATTACGTCTCGGAACATACTGCAGTGGGCTTCGCTTTCTGTATCTATTCAGGTAACTAGCTATGTTTATGCGCCAATGATTGGGAGAGCTGCAACAGCGAATCGGTTTTATATCGCGCGCGTGCGCCGTCATGCATGACCCGCCTACATGATTTTGCTATAATTACAGCTTGCGTCATCCATGCAACAGATGTGCTCCAAAATTCTTTCAGAAACATTTCTCCAGGAATGGGTACACATAGTCGAGGCCAACTGCTAGATGTAGTAAATGCTCCACATAGTTCCCAAGGCAGATCTCCATAGTACCACTGCAGCAGCAACAGAAAGAGGTAATTTATGAGAGGCTATTGTATTATACTGGTTGGCCAAAGATCGTTGTTACACTTATTAGTGAACTCTTTGATATTAAAGAATGGCTCTTTTGATCAATTAAATATTATGAAAAGTGGTAACTTATACACTGATAGCTAATCTTTATACCCCAAATTATCTGAGCTCTTACTACATTTACCTTGTGCTGATGAGGGCGAATAAAGGTTGGATAAGGTGAACTCCACGTTCGAGGATTGGTGACAGTCGTAATGTCTAGCAATGCAGAGAAATTTAATTGTAATTATCAACGCATTCTTTGACATCAATGACAAATGCTGAACGTCACACACATGCATGATTGAACAGACAGACACACACACACACACACACACACTCACTAACCTCCTCGTGCCATTTGACTTTATTACAGAGAAATTCACTCATGTCCAGTGCCTTCTCGCTAACTTTGAAATTTCCCGACAAAACTACCGGCCTATATCTCTGCAAGTGAAACATAATATACTTACCAATGGGAGTTATGTAGAACAGTTGCTAGGTGGCGAAATTATCTACCCATATACCCATACTAAGATTCCTTTGATGTATGAATCTAATCATTGAGGGGGTGTCAAATTTGCCAGAGTCTTTGCCCTAATTCAGACACATGATAGGGTGCCTGCGAAGGAAGTGGCACACGTAATGCTAATGCTTTCACAAAATTCCCATTCGTCCTTGGCGTGTTGTTATGGGGTCTGATTCTTGATGCAAGTTGACAGCGTGGGCTAGACAGGTGTTTTTCACGACTGAGTGAGCATTACGTGTGTCACTTCCTTCACAGGCACCCTGTCATTTGCCTGAATTAGGGCAAAGACTCTGCCAAATTTGAGTTCATTAGACACCATTGAACTGACTCCCCCCTCAATAATACACGAATCTTAGTATGGGTATATGGGTAGATAAACACCTGTCTGACAACTTGCATCAAGAATCAGAACTATGCTGCTTAACAATACGTCAAGGATGAATGGGAATGGTGTGAAAGCATTCCTGGGGCCTTGGAGACAGACGTAACCACAAGAACCTTTGCTTAGCTGGTAGCAACTAGTGTCTTACATGGTGTAGTAGGTCCGATAGAAAACTGTTGTTGACGTCGAGTGACTGCAGCAACTGGGTGTATGTGTATTTGAAAGAGGAAAGAGAAGTAATAAATATGGAAGGAAAAGGGAGAAAAGCATCGTGTGTGCTGTGTCTGTGTGTGTCCGTGTTATGGTGATGCTTGTTCCTGTCACAACAGTTGACTAGATTTTGATAGCAGGAAAAGGTCGGCATTCAGATTAGTTAGATCAACATTGAAAAATAGGTAGTGGCCGACTATCATAATATTATACATCTCAGGGACAGAGAACTTTCTGTGCCAGCGCTTGGGCTTACATTAATGTACATACTTGACTGTGACCTTCCCCAAGATTATAAACTTCAGCAGAAAGAAGGTGAGGGATGGGAGCAAACACACACCACGTCTCAGCATTATAGCAACAAAACACACAGCCCACCATTTCAATGTAGATCTTGGCAGCCTTGCCTTTCAGTTCCCAGGTCCACTCCTCTTCAAAGGGAACGGGCTGCTCATATCTGGACCAGGAATAGCATAGGGAATCAGATACACACTACCAGAATACTGTGAATTGGCTAAGAGAGACTTGGGAAATGATAGTGATTTTTTTTACTATTGGATGTTTGCAGTAATGACATGCTCTCATACAAGTAGTAGAAACGTTTGGTGATTGATATTGAATATTATCTGACTGTGGCTAGTGTTAGCTGAAAGAATCTCATACATGCGGTTGATGAGTGCGTATTCCGGTGCATTGCTCCACACGTTGACCGACACGCTCTCCTCCAGTGTTTCCACGTGATGGAACCAGAATGGAGGAACCACCAGCATGTCTCCTGCCCCCACCACTGCCACCATGGATCCTGTCCTTTGGTGGGGAAAAGGCAACAGAACATTGTAGGTGACGTGATAATGTCTGACGAGATATATACTACTTGCTTTGGGTATCTTGTGTCCCCACACAGTCAACTCTGGATTAAGTTCTAGGGCGGATATTGGTGCAACATAAACCTCGTGTAAAGTTCCCAATTTAGATTGTGTCACACCCATACATGCCTGGCCAATAGCTTTCTCTCCAGTAGGTATCGATATCAATGATCTAAAAGGTAAAGCTATATAGCTCACTGATAATTGGTCGTTTATAATTGCTTTGTGTATACAACCGTATCAAAAGATAGCCCAGGTGAAATTTGTTAAGTGTCGATAATCCTAGCTCCCTTGTGTAAACTCAAATATCACATAATACACGGAAAAAAGGGATGTGTACGTTCATGTGACAAACATACCAAGAAAATTCCGGGAAAATGGATAGGTTAGGAGCATGTATATCAACCTGGCTGTGTCCATAGTGCTGTAAAATGGAGAATGGAGGAATTTTTGTGTGCTCTCTCCATTAGTCTGGGTATAATTATACACTTATGGACAGAAGTAAAGGTGGCAGTGGTAACGATTGAATTGGCAACACCACAAGGCCTTGAAATACCGAATTTTTTTACAGTTCTGTATAAAAAAATTTGATGCAGTTGTGTATAAGGTTTCATGCCAATAAAACTGCGGTATATATAATGTTCTCAGACTGATTGTAGGTACTGGATGGAGGCAGGGGTAGAGATAGAGCTGGGAGTCAGGTGGAAATAAGGTGAAACGCTTTCTCCCCCGAAGCTGCACAAAGAAGTTGAACGTGCAGTCGTAGTGTGTGTGGGTCACGATTCCTGCCCGTCCAATCCACAGATTGACCTGCGCAGAATAAAGATATTTGATCTTTTAGCTGTTGAGGGCGAAAATCCCAAGAGACCCAGAAATTATGTGATATCCTCTGGTATATCCCTTAATTACTGACTTTCAGAACACAAAGGAAGTGTGCCACTGAGACAGCACATGCTCAGAATCATTGCCCTGTGCAGTTATGCCGGGCATCAGACTGTGAACAATGGAGAGCATTCTAGTCAGAATTAAGTCTCTTTGTGAAGACTTCCTCTCAGGGCAGCTACAATTTGAAAGTGAGCTACTCGAGTAGCCTCCAGACAAATTTCGCTGCCCTGTCCACTCATTCAATGGTGGTAGACTTTCACCATGATGATATGTTGGTATGTCCTATTTTTCAACACACGACGCCACAATATTGTCAGATTGTTGCCCTCAGACTATTGCTCGAATAAGATAGATTATCCTCCCACTACTATACCTACTTCCTCACTCCTCATTCGCCTACTTCGCACAGTTCGCACAGTGCGCTAAGAATTCTATCTTTCACTTTCACCTCAACCAAAAGTCAAACCAACCACTCTCTCTCTCTTGCTGGTAAAGTATATATACCTGGACATCATCTGGACTCAAAATAAGATCCCCCAGAGGCTGAATATGATCCATGACATCGGGGAAATCCGATCTGTATAACAAAAAGAACAAATGTGAAAACTACACACAACACCATCCAATAGAGTTATCGTGTGTGCGTGAGATAATGATTTTATATCAATTGATAAATGCACAAATTCCTAGAACCCCTGATTGCATGGACACTGACAAGTTAATAACTTGCATTCTAATGTGTGAGGTCAGGCACCACGTTTACCAAAGTTAAAAGGTACGAGTCACATTAGTTCAAATTCATAGCGGTGATTCCCCAATCTGAAAGATTCCCCTATAATTATTAGATGCTACCTGAGAGTGGTTATGTCTTGACTGAAGTATAGAAATGGGCCTGTCGACGGATCCTTTACCTCACTATCCTGTCATCAACAATAAAATAATGTCACTAATAAACCTCTTTGAGCCTACCCAGCCAAGAACTTGAGGAAGAGTAGCGTTAATTTTCACATTGAAATCCTCCCATTTCTCATTGACAAGAGGTTGCAGCGGCTTGTTGTCGTGGAAAGTCACGAAATTTCTCTTCTTCTCCTGTGCAAAGGGAGTTGAATTGTTCGGAGACCGATACTTTGGAAAATGTCTAAGCTTACCTGTCTGTGTGCCATCACAAATGGTAGTCTCTGAGCTAGGAAAGATGTGGTGAATGAGCTCATAGCTTTCCATCTGAGGACAAAATAATGAGCTATTTAGTATTGCAAGAATATTTGTGATTGTTAACTTGTTTGCCACAGTGCCAGTGAGAATGAGTGGCATCCGCTGTTCTGCAACTTCTCTGAAAGGAGCCGGCAACTCAGAGATAAGTTTCTCATTAAAAAAAATTTTTAACGCTCACCTGTAACTTCTACCGGAGAGTTTTTCCCGTTGCACGACGATAACTGCGGGTGATGAGCGCATGCGCATTGAAATGAGGGGCAGGGGCGCGGGCGGGGTCCGATAGCGGGGTCCGGTGTGTGGGTCTGTTTACGTCGTCCTAACACTAACCTTGATTCTTTCCACTGTGATGTTCCACTGTCGTCCTCTGGTAGATGTAGGCAGCCCCGGCCGCTACTAGAAGGAACACCAGGGGCCATCTCCAGCCAGTCAACAGCGGCGATGCGGGCGCCGAATCACCCGCACGCTCCTTCCGCCTTCCCATTGCGCGGAGAGCTGTAATGCAGGGCGCGTGACCCGAGCTCCTGAGGGTATTCACTGCTATTCTAGAGGAAATTCGAGAACAGCTGAGCATTTTGCTTCAGTCCAGCACCTATATCTCTGTGGCAAAAAGACCCATCGCGATGAGCGGCAGTGGCTCTGGATTTACGAACATCACCACCTCCTCGTTCTCCGACTCCAGTCGCGGGATTGTAGTGATCCCCACGGACCAGGACAACTTGGCTCTGGCAGCCATCATAACTGTGGCTCTCCAGTTGGCCGTCTATCTGGTGGCTTGCTCGTGCAAATTCGACTACATCACCGACTTTGCCGGCGGAACGAACTTTGTCATTTTGGCAGTGGTCTCATTTGGCCTCAGCGATGTAAGACCTTCTAATACTGTATAATTATACACTTTTCTCTCTTTCTCTCTTTGCAGTATAATGCCAGACAGATCATCATTACGGTGCTGGTCATTCTGTACGGAGTAAGGCTGGCAGGTTACCTCTTGCTGCGCATCCTCAAGACGGGGAAAGACCAACGCTTCGATGGCATTCGAGAAAACCCGCTCAAATTCCTCGTTTTCTTCATCTTGCAGATATTCTGGGTGTACATTGTGAGCCTAACGGTTCTCTTCGTCAATTCTCCGTCAGCCCCTCCGGTTGATATTGGACCGTCGGACATTGTGGGTGCCGTTCTGTTTCTCTTTGGTCTTGTTTACGAGGCAGTCGCCGACCAACACAAGTACATGTTTCGTAACAACCCTAATAACAGGGGCAAGTTCATCAAGAGTGGGCTGTGGGCGCTGTCTCGCCACCCAAACTACTTTGGGGAGATCTGCGTGTGGTGGGGTGCCTTTATCCTCAGTGCCATCATTTTACGAGACGCTCGCTGGGTTGCAGTAACCAGCCCTCTATTCATCACCTCTCTCCTCGTCTTTGGCTCTGGCATGCCCACTACTGAACGTAGCTCACACAGGAAGTATGGAAGGTAACCATGAAATCACCAAGTTTTGCAGTAGTACAGTAGCTCTGTATATAGCTAAAGAACACCCCATACTAAAGTGAAAGGTGGCCCTTTTTCATAGATGTTGTGGTATAGTTGAACTATTGTCTTCTGATCTCTTTCCAGTGATCCAGACTACCAGAAATATCTCCAGTCTGTCCCTCCACTGATACCATGGATCCCTCCCCTCTATCACCTCAGCCCCTACCCTCTCAAACTCCTCTTCTGTTGTGAGTTTCCCTTCTACCAACCCCCAGAGAAAGAGAAGGGAGGGGAAGATGGTGTGGTCGATCAGCAGCCTACTAAACAAGCACCCGACGAGACCACTCCCATTACATCCCTTCATAAACAATTAGCTCAATCAAATTTTTGTTTTGGCGAGCGGGGGTGAGCCAACCTAGTCATTTTGTTCAAGCAGATTTCTAGTACACACAATTCTAGTGCTTTATACAATCATGTTCTCGTCTATCGTCTTCTCCGTCCCTGAGTTACTCGGCGGGCCTGGGTTGTATCTGCTGTTTCTGAGTCATGGCCAGGAAATCCGTGTGCTCCTGATACGGCGGCCTAGTCAGCTTCATGTCCGTCCAGAGGTCAGGGGTCAGGTAGGTATAGGTGTTGGTGATGGCAGCAAAAGTGGCTTTAGCTGCATTGAGGGGGTAAATAATGAATATATGGGACTACTATACTAGTACGAAGCCTGAATGTGCTATACCTGTGTAGCTAAGAACTTTGCTATTATGAAGAGTATATGACTCGCGTCTCTAGCCTGTTAGAAATTCAACCTCCCTGACAGAAGGGAACTAACCGAAGTTTCCGAGAGTGGCAGTCTGTCCGCGGGCACTGGTGTAGCAGTCCTGGACTCCAGCCATCTGCAGGAGCTTCTTGGGGACTGATGCAGCAACGATCCCCGTTCCACGCGGAGCAGGGATGAGACGCACCAACACACTACCACACTTCCCTGTCACCTGCAAACACACACACACAAACATACGAAAGGAAAATGAGAGAACTCTCTTTACAAAGTAGTAGCTGTGAATATACTAGCCTTGCAGGGTACAGTGTGTGTGTCTCCAATCTTGTTCCCCCAGTATCCCTGGCGAACAGGGATTATGGAGAGCTTGGCGAGAGTGATAGCTCCACGGATGGCTGTCGCAACCTCCTTGGAACACTTCACCCCCAGCCCCACGTGCCCACTGTAGTCGCCCATGGCCACAAACGCCTTGAAACGCGTCCTCTGCCCGGCTCGCGTCTGTTTCTGGACAGGCATGATCTTGAGCACCTCGTCCTTCAGTGCCGGACCAATGAAGTGGTCGATGATCTCTGCCTCTTTGATGGGCAGCGAGAAGAGGTAGATGTCTTCCAGCTTCTTGATCTTGTTGTCCTTTACCAGTCGACCCAACTTTGTCACAGGAATCCACTGAGTCAAGAGCAACTCAGTAGCGATACTGAACATGTAGAGGATCTATTACTCACCTCTTTCTCCTCCGGTTTCCCTCTTCCCCTGCCCCTCCCGCGACCTCTACGACCCCCGCGGCCGCCTCCCCTGCCAAACCCTCCGCGCCCTCCTCGTCCACCACCGGCTGATCCACGGTCTGCCATTTGCTGAAAACGGGACAAACTTTAGCAACCTCGGCAAGCCAGACCCCACGACTAAACTTCCCCAAACAAATTAATGCACAATCAAAATAGGGCCTTTTGCTAGCATTTACAATGATATTGGTTCAGTTGGAGAGAAAGAAGAGAGGATTAGAGAGGACAAACTTACGTGATGATCTTTCAACGCAAGCTGAACTACACGTGATTGTAGAAGGTAGACCTTCGCGCATGCGTAGTTATTCCCTTCCCAACCGCCCCGGCCCCTCCCCCTAGCAACTAAAAATGGCGCCGATAAACAGAGCAAAAGTGAAGAGGTGAACAGCAACTCTGCTCCCGTTGTAGATCCCGAAACCTAACTGCTACTGCAGCCACTAGGAGAACCCATTCTATAGATACAGCTAGGTGAGTTTCATCGCTGCAAAACATATAAAGATTTCTTGGCAGCTGCATGATTACTGGGTAAAGAGGCGGACGTCTCTGTTACCCGCTATAATAGTGTTTTCATCGTTCATTTTTTCAGTCAACTCCCCAGCGATATTTAGCAGCGATGGAAATAGTTCACGTATACACGAAGAAGCGGTCTGAATTCGGCCGTCAACCGCTGTTCACGGACCGTGCGGCGGAACTAAACGTGGAGATTGCACCGGACGACAGCCTCAGACAGGACTTCATCGACAAGAACCCGGTCGATATGGCCATCCAGTACGCTCCGGACGTGTCAGAACACGAGGTCTGTACGCAGCAGTCTCCAAACCCCTCATGTATCAGCTGTGATGACACAAACGCTCTTTCTTTGTTGCAGGCAAACACTGAGCGGTTTGAGAGCGAAAGTCGAGGAATGAACCACACTGAGGGAGGCTGGCCAAAGGACATCAACCCTGCAGAAGTAGAACAGACCATTCGCTTCAGGAAGAAAGTGGAGAAGGACGAAAACTACATCAACGTTGTCCAGAGACTTGGAGACGTGAGCTCCGTATTTCGTGTGTGCACTGCATAATTTCCCACTCCTTCTGCCTTGTCATGTTAGAAAATGGAGCTATACTTGAGGCAGAACAATGCAATTGATATATACGAAAACTATTTCTCGGGAAACACTTTCTCCTCCATTGACTCTGATCCTCCATCAGCAAAGACCATAAGCATCTTTAGGTACATACATACATACCCCTCATTGGACTGATAGGCTCACTCTATATGTATGTTACAGAGACCCCGAGGGGCTGAAGAGGACAGTGTCACACATATCCTGGTACCCAGACGGAGCACACAGACTGGCGGCCGCCTACTGCTCTCTTGAGTTCCAGAACTCTCCACACGGAATGTCACTAGACTCTTACATTTGGGAACTCGGTACACAGACGGCCACACACACACTTTAATGACGGAAATATCCCACACGTATGCAAGTGGAAGAGAAAAATTAGAAGATCCTTTTTGTAACAATAAAAGTTCTAGAAACCACAACACTGCTCTTAGACCGAACACTTGTGTGCTGCAGTGTCATCCCCCTATACCAAGTACCGTACTTTGTGTGATGTTATAATGATAAGGCACATCTCTTCTCAGAGAACCCGAACAAGCCTGAGCAAGTTCTGAAGCCGGCCTCTCCTCTCCTGTGTCTGGAGTACAATCCCAAGGACCCCCACCTCCTGGTCGGAGGATGCTACAATGGACAACTGGCCCTCTTTGACACGAGGAAAGGCTCACAGAGCCTGGAGGTCACTCCCATTGAGATCAGCCACAAGGAGCCCGTCCATAAGATCATCTTCCCTTCCTCCAAGACAGGTCTCTACAACACTCTGCTTCTTACTCTGATTCACTATCCCAGACTTTTCAGTTTGTTGGGGCATGCTTCTAAAAATGCTTGTAACACACTCTCATTTTTTCTTGCTCTCTTGCTCACAGGATCTGACGTGTTCTCGACCTCCACGGATGGCCAGGTACTGTGGTGGGACATCAGGAAGCTGGTGGAGCCGGTCGAGACCCTTCCCCTCGTCTTCCCTGGATACAAACCTGACTTCACCCTCGGGGGAATCGTCGTCGAGTATGAGTCGACTATGGTGAGAGTTTACGTAGAGGGAAAAGGACCCTCTGATTAAAGGAAAACCCTCTCAGTTGTCTCTGCCCCATACTAATAATATGAGACACTCTGAATATTCAATATCTCCCTTATTCAGGGGTTTCCTAGCTCTTAATCATAGGGGTTCCCCCATCAATTACCCACGTATGTATAACACAGTCTTTTTGCTCTCTCTAGCCGACAAAGTTCATGGTGGGCACAGAGCAAGGTGTGATCCTCTGCTGCAACAGAAAGGCAAAGACACCACAGGAAAAGATCACCAATGCCTTTATTGGACACCACGGACCCATCTACGCCCTCCAGGTACGTGTGTACAGATATACTCTCTGTGAGACACCGTCTCTTGTGCCATTAACAGAGGAACCCGTTCTACCCAAAACATTTCCTCTCTATTGGAGACTGGACAGCAAGATTGTGGTCAGAGGATGCTAAAGAATCTCCTATCATGTGGACAAAGTAAGTCCCTCGACTACAGTGGCATTCTAGGTCGCAAAATGAAGGAAAATGATAGAAAAAACAAACGGCTGCTTGAAAAAAGAGCTACTATGCGGGAAATGATAGAAAAGTAAATGGCTGCTTGAAAAAAGAGCTCCCATGCGGGGAATCGAACCCCGGCCACGGCGGTGAGAGCGCCGGATCCTAACCACTAGACCACATGGGACTGACACTTCCATGTGGCACACAATACACTGCTCAGGTCTTCTCAATACAGTGTGAGAATTCTTAGCACCTCGGAAACCAACTACCCCATTTACACATTACATGCAGGATGCTTTTAGCATGCGATCTAGAAATACGTGCGTAAAGCACTAAACAGAGTATAATACGGTGTTCTGTGTCTGATGGTAGGTGTGGCTTTTTTCCTGTCTTCAGGTATGATGAGTCATCATTGACTGATGGTTGCTGGAGTCCCACCAGACCTGGTGTGTTCTTCACCTCATCAACCTCTGGAACTATGGACGTGTGGGACCTGGTCTTCAAACAGAGCAGCCCCACTCTCACCGTACAGGTATACCAAATACCTTCTCATGCATACATTATTATTGGGACACATCAAGTAGATCTCTGATCTTACACAATGAACTTGGTGTTGCTAAATCAATGTGATTTCCAAGAAAATGGGTTCTTAGATGGTTTTACTGCCTTCTTATGACAATTCTATAATATAGGTGTTAGCTGTTCTGTATAGGTAGATGATGGTTCTTTCCCAATTTTACGGAGTTCTCTGATACACTGACACCATACACTGACAGGTGAGCGACGAGTCGCTGCATTCAGTGAGGTGTCACGGAGGAGGTAAGATGGTGGCGTGCGGCTCTCGCTCAGGGGACCTCTCTCTCCTGGAACTGTCTGACTCCCTCTCCATCATACAACCCAACGAGAAACCAAACATTACTGCCGTGAGTAAACAACAACAACAACAACAACAACATCTAGTCTAACCATAAACTTCTTCCATAAGCTTTCTGTTGTTCACGTGTTCCTGCAGTTGCTTTCTGACTGTAAAGTGTGTTTTTCTTAGGTGTTTGAGAGGGAGACAAGGAGAGAGAAGATTCTAGAAGGGCGACGGAGAGAGATGAAGCTCAAACAGAAGCAGGCAGCCAAGGGAGGAGAGGGAGGAGGAGGAGGAGGAGGAGGGGAGGGGGAAGGGGAAGGAGAAGAGGATCTCGTGAAGAGAGCAGAGGATGACTTCTGGGCAGCCATTGCACAGGTATAATACACACTCATATCCCTGTGTGCATCAGCATGAATGAGGACGTACTATCATTTCAGGAGCAAAAAGATATAGAAGCAAAGGAGAAGAAGAGACAAGAAGCCATGCAACCGAAGCACCAGCCCACGCCAATACCCGAGGAGGGAGGGGACGAGAGAAGAGTAAGTTAACCATTTAGCCCTCGCGATCTCTTGCCGTGTAATCCCTCTTTCCTCGTCCTCCGCAGGAATCACTAACTGACACCATGTCATAGGTTTTCTCTGTTCAAAACTTCATCTACCCCCGTCGTCACTCTCTCTGCCTGCCTTTTACTAGTCTGTCTGTTTGTGTCTGTGTATATACTTACCACAATCTATAACTAACACTTGTCCCATGTATTATGATGTGTTTTCACTTGTCGCGTGCCAATAATTAGAGATACATTTGTCCTACAGTTTTGCAATAAATAGTGAGTTCTATGCTACTACGTATGGGTATGTTAGTATTTTGTGTGTTGTCACCAGAGAAGTGCGGATACATCGTCGTCATAAACTACATTTGGCAGCTTATCTTCTCCCTCGCTGTGTCCCGAGCGGCTCCAGGACGGAGCTCTCTTCAGGAGAGCCTTCGAAATCTGTCCCGTGGGCTTCCGGTAGCGAGAATCCTCACCTTCCTCTTTCTCTTCGAAGTCTGGTTCCTTCCATCCTTCTCTCACCTCCCCTCCTGTTCCTCTATCGATCACTTGAGGTTGAATTTCTCCCCGGGTGCGGTAGGTGAGCAGTGGAGATGCCTGCGTCCCATCTCCCCTCTCCCTTCTCCTCTCTCGTCGCCCTTTCTTCCCTTCCTTCTTCTGTTTCTTCTTACTTTTGCTGTCCACCCTGTCACGTGCTGTCGAGGACACATTGTGTGCTGGCCCTTTGCGACCAGTGGCAAAGCTATCAGTTCTCGCCTGCTCTTTGGGAGGTGCATTGGGAGAAGTCAGTGGCTCTGGAATCGGCTCAAAGTCGTCAATCGATGTGCAGAGGCTCTCATTGGGGTTGTCGACGTCTGGAGGAAGATCGTCGTCCTCCATTCCAGGTTGACTGAAGTCTATCGGTGGGTCGAGGATAAAGTCCTCATCCCCCCACTCTTGTCCATCTTCCAGGTCCCACTCTCCCCCTCCTCTGTTCTCAGTTGGTTCTTTCACCTCTTCCTCTGTTCCTTTCACCTCTTCCTCTGTTCCTTTCACATCTTCCTCTTCTACCTCTCCCTCTGCCGCTCGATTGACAAACAGAACTCCCTCTTCTACGTCTCTCTCCTCCCGAAATTCGGCTCCCATCTCTTCCTCAGTTGCCCCTGTAATCCCACCCTCGTCTTCCCGTTCAACCTCGGCAAAGCCCGGGTTTGTGATACCCATCGCTGAAGTTACACGGTTGTGTTCAGAGATCGCTGCTGGCTCATTGCTTGGCTGTTTTTCCATCTCTCCCGCTCTGACGTGCTGAGCGCCATTTGGAATCTGTTGATGTTGGTGGGCACCATTTGGAATCTCCTGTTGATGGTGGGCATCATTTGGAACGTGCTGATGTTGGGTGGCATCGTTACTCCCTCGTTTCAACGATTCTTCCCCAGGTGCTTTAGGAGCTGGTCGTCTTGGGGCATAGCTCTTTGGGTGTGGTTTAGTAGTGGGTGTGGCTTTCTTGGGGTGTGGCTCGGTGGGTGTAGCTGCAGGCATGGGTCTCTTGGAATGGGAATCAGGTGTGACTCTCTTTGGGTGTGGCTCGGTGGGCGTGGTTCCCTTTGGGTGTGGTCCAGCATGTACTGCTATAGGTGTGGTGTTAGGTGTACGATTGGGAGGTGTGGTATTGGGCGTGATCTTTGGCGAATGGGACAAGATGCTCTTTCTCTTTCTGGACGACGGAGTGTTGCGAGCGATGTCATCTCGAAGATTCTCAAGTCGCTGTAGAACATCGGTCATCGTGGGCCTCTCTTTGGCTGGCTTCCAGCACAGCTGCATGATGTCATACCTAAGTATAGACCAAAAACGAGACTTATTCTATGTCAGTATAGGATGATGCACTCACAGTGGGAAGAGTAGGTCTGAAGGTTGGAATGGATTCTCCAGGATACATTGCCATGACGACTGAACAGTTTCGATCACCTCCTCGTTGGAGAGGTCAAAGTACGGCCACTGTGCAAACGTACCAACCTCCCACAGTGAGACACCAAACGACCTTTGAGAAAGGGGTTAAAACAGTTGGCCCAAACTGTAGCAACATGTACGAGGTTTCTTACCAGGCATTGGTAGTAGTGGAGACAGGGTTGGAGTCCAGAACATTGGCACCGCTGACTATCATCTGCTCTGGGGCCATCCACCTCACTGGCCACGCCTTCTGCCCTCTATCTCGACTGTAGTAATCCTCCTACAGTCACAAATACATTAAATACAGAGGCATCGCATGATGATACTGAGACTACTGTGGTATGACCTCAAAGACTTGTCTGGTGAGGCCATAGTCGCCCAGTTTGACTGTCTCAGTCTCAGACACAAGGCAGCTGCGCACCGCAAAGTCACTGCAATAAGAAAAGCAGCAAGCAACCATTCCAGTCACTGAGTACATAGTATAGTATGCAGAGAATAGCTACTGGTGGTGCATGAAAGATGAAGAAATGGGAGAGCAAGGAGCTAGACTGACTTGTGAGCAATGTTTTTGCTGTGAAGGTATGTGAGTCCAGCAGCCATCTGACAGGCGATGGCAATGAGTTTCCCTCCGTCTCTGAAGGCAGCTGCCTCCCTCCTCTTGCGGACCAGGTACGTCTTGAGGTTCCCATGGGGACAGTACTCCATGAGGATCATGATGGGAGGACCATCCACACACGCTCCCAGCAGCGACAAGACATTTGGGTGCTGGAGGAGACTGCAAGACATATCAAAGAGTGAAACTAAACTACTGCATAATATACACCTACTCTGTATGTACGTACCTCATAGCTTCAACAGGCCTTAGAAAGCTATCTTGTTCTTGTCTGCTTGAATTCTCCTTCAGTTGCTGCAGGACATGCACAAACAGGACGGAAGTATATACCAGTTGACTAGTATCTATCATTCCATCCATCCCCCTGTGAGTTGGGACTCACCTTTACAATGACTGGTGACTTTTTCTCCCCCGAAACAAGCTTTTTAGCTTCAGCAAAGAACACCTTGGCCAACATAATAGTAATAGAGAACATAATAGAGTGTAGTACTGTAATTTTCACATACCAAGCCAAAGTCTCCCTTCCCGATCTCTTTCTTGAGCTTGACTTGGCTGCGAGGGAACGTCATCTGAATATGAGCTGACTCTCCCTCTGCTCACAGAGAGAAGAGATAACGATATTTTGAATGGGGCGAATAGAGAATGTTTCTCACTCTGCAGTCTGCTGAGAGTGTCGTGTTGATAGCGTCTTCTAACAGCAGCTGTCCTGACAGGTCCATCCGTGCTCTCTTCTCCTTTCTTCTCTTCGTCCTCCAAATCTTCTGGAATTGATTGTAGGGATCCCCCCACCTCCTGCTGAGACGTCGTAATCTGCTGGACTTCTGGAGACGGGGAAGGGGCTGGCAAAGGAGAATCTGAACTGGTGACAGTTGTGCTTGTGGGGAGGGGGAGAGGTGTGCCACTACTGTTGCTGCTGTCACTGGTGGCAGAGGGCGAGTGAGAAATGGGAGGTGGTGTGGTGCCTGTGGGCGGAGTCAGGTTTGGCTCTGGCGGTGGGGATAATGGTCTGAGTCTGAGAAAAAGAGAGAGCATAGCATATTATACAGTACTTAATGTAGCAACAGATTTTCACGATTTATGACTAGACTGCCATTTGTTTCAAGGGAGCATAATTAATTTTCGCACTGACTTCCCAACAACATCTGCTATTGCATGGTAACTACAGTTGTTCAAATTACCTGTAACTCATTGAGGTGAGCATAACATTTCCTCCTTTCTGTGATTGTCCATTTGCTTCAGTTGCCGTCTTTGATTTAGATGACTGGTGCAGAGAAGGGGAAGACCCTGCAATTATCCCCGATCTTTCCGTATCTCTTCGTCTCAACTCCACTCCCACCATCTCCATCTCTTCCTATACAATGAATTTGTAATCTCATGAAAAATGATAGTATTGACTTGCATGAACAATGTCGAAGGTGTCTTTTCGTCCAGCTCTCAGCCTTTTGCAAATTCGGTACGTCACCCACCCCCCCAGGAGTACCAATCCCAGCAAAACAAGACCACAGAAACCAAAGAGGATGCCAAACACCAAAGAGTATGGGAACTCGGTCGGGGGCCAGTATGGTATGGGGTCACATGACACAGTTGTGGGTGTGGCACCAATCTCACAGAAACCCTCGTTACACGAGCTGCAAAGGTCAGGGTTCAAGGGGCCCAGACATCCGGCACCTTCCTCGCAGGATTCATGGCAGATTGCCTCATCTAAGATGGAACATAGATTAATTAGAGGGGCCTTGTCTCAATTATCAGAAGCTCTACAACAGCATTTATGAATGACTTACTGCACTCATCGTAGCCGGCATTATTTTGAACAACAAGTGTGGGGTAGCCACCTCCCTCGGCCCCCCAGGAATATTGCCACTGCAGAACCCCTGACCCCAGCAATCTTCGCCAGTCGATTCCTTGGTCCCCTCCAGGGGGGCGGGGGTTAAAAGCCCCCTCGGTCCACTGGGGGTACCCGGAATAGCAGAGAGCAGAGTTCTCCTCGATGTGAACGGTTCCATATTCAATGCTCATCAAGCTCCTCAGCCACCGTAGATCAGGCAGCAACGGATTATAGAGAACATTCAGTGCATGTCCTGCCACCAGATCAGCTCCTCCGATCGTCGTGATGTTTGATAGTCCGTCTAAATTGACAAGTCTCTGGTTGTGATCAATCTGCAGGTGTCCGCTAATTGTCTCCAGAGAAGAGAGACCGGAGACTTGGGTGAGGTTTGGGTTTTGGCTGATCTGTAGGTTCCCGAGCGTGCTCACTGCCTCCAACCCACTAATAGTGCTGAGTCTTTGGTTGTAGTAGATCCTCAGTGTCCCCGAAACTTCTTTAAAGTTACTCAGTCCACTTATCTCTTCCAGCAGATGGCAGCATTGGATGACAACTGAGCCTTTGGTGGGAAAAGAAGAGTTTTTAAAAGGTTTTCATACAATTGCTAGTAGAGCAATCAACACTTTTCCAAGGATGGAGCTATATAGTACTTCTTGCTCTCTCATACACGGCTTGATAGCTCAATACCTGTGACTGACACTAGTCCATCCAAAGGGGAGAGAGAAGTGAGGTTACATTGCGACGAACAGTCGGCAAATCCAACAGTCAGATCTCCTTCCACACTGGTGCAGTTACCGTAAGCCTCCATCAGCGAGTCATCGTCCAAGACCGGGATACTTCTACCGGGGCATTCTGCGACAGTGAATCTTTCGTTCGCATATCGCTACGGATCAACGTTTCAACTTACCTCGTCCGCTTACTGCGTGTAACAGGAGCAAAGACGACGTGGTAAGCAATGCAACAGCTGCAGTACTGCTCCTACGCATGGTGGTCGTCTTGCTCACAAGCCTAGCCGTATAATTATACTTCTAGCTCTGGCACAGCAAACGAGCCCCTCCCTTTTTTAAACGCTTACGTAATTTGTGCGCATGCGCGTGTACACAGTATGGACGGAATGAGGTGTTGGTCAGAGAAACTCTGCCAGTTTCTGTCGCACTACAGATGGCTGTTGGACGCATGCATCATCGTAAGCTACAGTAGAACCATTCTTCTCAGTGTCTCATCTTTCCACTGATTGCAGGAGTACTTTACTGAAGGTCACTGGAGCAAGTTACCTGAGTCATGGCAACAGAGCCTCAGGGGTGCATCCATGACTGGTGTCTCTCAGCTCTTGCTCTCGTCACCATTCCAGAGACATCGGTCAGGAGATATCAACACCACCAGACCCCTATGATTGAGGTATGCAGTAAAAGGGCCCTCTGATTGAAGAACAGTCTTGGTTCTGCCCCATACTTTCACTTTCCCGAAAGTGTGTTTTATTCAGAAGTTTAACTGTCTCCCAGGTGGCCCTTACCCTTAACCTTCCCCAAGGTCCCTTATTCAGAGGTTTAATCAACGTTTCTGCAGACCAGTGGACAGAGTTTACCCTCTCTCCCTGTTGGCGTTTGTGGCTACGGCTCACTCTCTGTCTCTCTCAAGAAGACCGCCTCGGCAGGCGAGTGAGGGACGGACAGATGAGGAGGAGAAAGAAGGGAGGGGTTCCAAGTCCCAGGTGGCTGGTTTGGAGCACGTCTTCAGACGACACGTGAAACCAAAGAAACAACATGAAATTAAAAATCTCGCCAAGGTAATCATGTAGGTGACTGGAAACACTTGATGGTGTAAGTTGTTTTGCCTTACACTGTACACTGTTCGTGCAAATCATGATCACCAAATGGCCTAAATCTTCGCCAAAACATTTTCCCTCGTTGCATCGTGTTATGATATATACAAAACTGTTTGCGAGTGATAGATGTACACACACATGCAGGAAGTCTTGAAGATTGTTCAGAAAACTGGCTGCAGAGACATTATTGTGAGACCATTTTACATCTGGTCATTATTACAATTCACCTTTTTGTGTAGGACATTGGCTCTGGGCAGGTGAGCAAGTCATTCATCATGTTGAAATTTAGGTGTTTTTAGAATGTGATTCTAACTCGATGTGTTCACGTATGAAGAGGCAGTTGATTTGTGTGTGTGTGTGTCAGGGCCACCTGGCACGGTACCTGGCCTACCACTGTGGACTGAATGTGGTGACTGTGGATGCTGTTGGATGCCATCTCATGGCTGCTGCAAAATTTGACAGGTCCTCTATAATTATACTGGATAAAAAAGTTTTGCTTAAAAAATCGGAAAGGGGTGGAGATACCATTGACAAGTAAACCATGAAGGTTTTATTCACCGCTCCATACAAAGTGTTCCTCAAGTGAATTTCAAACACACTATGGTTGTGTGAGTGGAGTGACCTGTTTTGTCTGTGTGTCTCAGTGAAGTGGAGAGGGACATTGGGAAGAGGGTCGAGGCTGAAGCTGCAACTGGCAGCATCGTCCACATCGAGTCTCTGGTGAGAAAAGCCTTTACATCATTTTACAACGATGCATAATTTGACAGTGGTAAATAAGTGCACTATGTATGTAACGCTATTGATGGTCTGTTGGAATTAGCAGCAAATTCTAGTCTGTCAAGATTTTTAGCAGCTACAATAATATAGTAACCAAAGTTTCAGGCAGAATCACCAAAATTTTAACAAAGCGCTGCCCATCCCATTTAGGTTCTGAATCCAATAAATTGTTCTCCTTATTTCAGATCCAGCCGGATATATCACTAGAGGAGCTACTGTGCCGACTTGGTGTCAGTGACTCGCCGCTTTCCCCGTCGACAACCGAAACAGGACTGACCAGTTTCATACTGGTTGGACTGCATACATGTGGAGACCTGGGCCCCACTCTGCTGAGGCTGTTCTCCCAGAGCCAGAGACTGGCGGGTGTTCTGTCTGTTGGCTGCTGCTACATGAAACTCAGCTGCTGCCCTGGAGAGCCAGGGGTACCACCTGGTGACCCATCACATGGTGAATGAGGCTTGGTAGATACTGTATAGTTAACTAAACAATCGGAACAAAAAGGTTTTGTGAAGCGTGAAGTGATATTTGTCCATGGACATCGGAAGTGCAGAGATGTCCCTATTCAATACTATCACTTTGTAGACAGGAGCTTTTTATTCAGAATGTCTTTTTATATTATGTCTGATTATGTTTTGCTAAACCTATACTTAAGTGGGATTCACTGTATTGTGTGAAGGGGGGAGAGGGAAGAGAGGTTACCCGATGAGTGGCTGGGTGGCTGACCTCCCGTCTTCTCGACTCAGCTACGAAGCTCTCGAAGTCGCCTGTCACTCCATCGACTCCTACAGAGACAAGATCAGTGGTGAGCTGGTTTCACCAAGTTGTAGCCTGTTAGACATATCACAGAGCATCTAGTCACTTAGTTGGCACCGCTAAGCATGGATCATCCACTGCAAAAGGCCCCAGAACTGAGCATCCACCACAGAAGTCTGAAAAAGTGTGGAAAGGAACTTTTCCCTCCCCCTCTTGCAGACGATTCTCATCACGTGAAGGTTCACTGTCATAGAGCTGTGGTGGAGACTGTTTTGAGGAAAGTGAGGCCACTTTAATAAGTAGGAAATAAAGATGGCAGTATAATGTTACTAAAAAACAAACGTAATTGCATTATAGCACAGGGCCCCTATTTGATGCCGTATTCCATTCAACGTATGAGTCTGATAAATGACAGTTGCTTCTTCAACAGTATGGTCTGAGGAGGAGTCAAGTAAAGATTTCAAGAAGAATTTCAAGACTTCCATTCACAGAGTTAGCTCTAAACGAGAGAGAGAGAAAGAAAGCAAGATAATAGGGATATTTTCTCTCCACAGGTATGCTACTGCGGTTTTGGAAGGACTGATCATACCTCTAACTGAATGTGAGAAGACCTGCATATATATAGTAAAGTATACAAACCTTTTGAGGAAGAGACTTGCTATAATATTTAGCACCCTTTGACTCCTACAGAAAAATACTCGTACAAGCAGTCCTGCCCATTACAAACTTTGTCGAAAGAACGTTGTCTCATTGTGAAATATTTCTCTTGCAAGTTTGCCACTGGAGATACTGAAACCATTCTCTCCACACTTTCTGTATCAGTGGAGCGTGATAGGGAGGAGTTGTTGGCCATGGCGGAGGAGTGGAGAGAGGTGGCTGTGTTCTTCATGTTGCGGCTGTCTCTGGCTCCCTGCGTGGAGTCCCTCGTCGTGTGTGACAGACTCCTCTTCCTCTCAGAACAAGGTGATCTATAGCACACATTGAGCCTCCACTATAGCATCCAGTGAGCCTCCACTATAGCATCCAGCGAGCCTCCACTATGCATCCAGCGAGTCTCCACTATAGCATCCAGTGAGCCTCCACTATAATATAAGACACAAAGGGACCATGAAGTACTGCATATTAGGTGCTTTCCCGGTAAATGGTAATGAAAGGGCAGAGCAAGAGTCCACAACTCACAGAATATTGACACACATCTCCTTACCAGTGGCACAATAGTGGTGACACCACTAGACTATCCTGATGGGTCTTGGTCTATAGGTGTAAATTTAAAGGGGGTCTGGAGTTTTAGGCAAAAATTTTCCTTTTGCTGTAGGTTTTGATGTGCAGCTGAAGGCAGTGTTTGAGCCAACAATATCTCCAAGAAACCTGCTCGTTTTGTCTCTCAAATGATGCTCTGCCCATAAACTACCACTCAGTTGTATACGAATCAATGGCTCTTGAATTACAGCAAGACACGAGAGAAAAAAGTAAAGAAATTATGATACAGAAAATAATTGAGAAAACGTTTGCATTGGTTCTGCCGGCAGATGTCGTATATATAGCTGAGAAAAGGCCGCAGCAGTTGTGCTATCGAGAGAGAGTTTCAGGTAGGCCTGTGGCTTGGACTGTTCTTGGCAGCATTCTTCTTATTCTGGAACTCCTGAAAGGGATTCTGTGACGGAAAATCGTCTTCTCTCTTGGTCCTCATCTTCTTCACCTGAAACAACGACGACAACAGAGGTGAATCTGCTAATGGCTACAAACAACATTGTTAGAGAATCTTCGAATGGTGGACCAGTCATGATGTGGTACACCAAAATTATCGTTCCAGTCCATTAAAGTAACCGTCTGTGTCACTTGTGTACAGCTCCTAGGGCCCCTACAAATTATAATCTTAAAATTACACAATCTACGAATTTCGTTGCCACTTGACTTTGAGTTCAGTTGTCATGTCTACCTTTCCCTTGTCGAGCTCTCTGTCCCAGTTATCTCGATCACTCTCCTTCTTCTTGTGCTGTCCTTCGTGAGGCACTGCAGTATCCAGACTGTTACTGCCACCTTCCCATGACCTGACTGTAGATAAATGTACAGTAACCTCATAAAGGAAAACACTGCGAGGTCCCAACAATCAAAGTGTGTGTCTGTGCTGTGTTGACATGTACTTGATAAAACTGGACTTGCCATTGGTTCCTAGTTGGTTTGAGGTGTGGCTTGTCAACGTGTCGATGACATCATCCCTTCGAGAGCCGTCCCACCTGCTTCCTGGGGGAATCCCCTCACCTCGTCTCCCCTCCCCCTTCAGCGAGAAATCCCACACCACCTCAGGCACCTCTCCCCCACTCCTCCCCTCCTTCCCACCCTCCTCTACGCCACACAATGAATCTGCCATCTTTGTCGGTGCAGTCGACCCCTCCTCCAATAGATGCCCACCCTCTGCTCTGTGTTTGTCTGCAGTGTGGGCGTGGCTCTTACTCTCGGCAGACTTCACGTCTCCGACAATACCAGTGGCACCGCCGGACGGTCTAGTCTTGACCACGTGTTTCGAGGACCTGATTCTCTCGTGATGATGACTGCTGTGTTTGTGGTGATGATGATGATGGTGACTGGACGAGTGGCGTTTCTTCTTCGTTGCATGATGAGCGTCTTGTCTCGTCGACTTGTGTCGGGTACTGCTGTGCGAGTCGTCGCTCCCAAGACTCCAGTGTCTCTTCCTCTGTCGCCTGCTACTCTCCGGGCTCGGGGAGCGATGCTTGGACTTGTGCGAGGACCTGCCGGCGTGCTGCTTCTTCCCTCCAGTGTCGTGATGCCTCGATCTCCCCTCTTCCCTGTGACTACTCACGTGTTTCCTCTCTTCCCTCCCCCTCCTGTGCCAACCCCCACCCCGATCGCTGTCCCGTTCGCTCTCCTCCTCCCTCGAACTGCTCCTACTGCGACTACTTTCGCTGCTCGAACTCCGAGAGTGCCTCCGGCTTCGACCCGAATCGTGACGCGAGCGTTTTCTCTCTCTCTCCCAGTGGCCCTCGTGCTGCGGCGTCTTTCTCTTCTTCCTCGGTCTCTCGTCTTCGGAACCATCACTCTCTTCATTGGTGGAGTAGTCGGGAGAGCGTTTTCTGCTCCTCTCGACCTCCGTCACACTGGTCTTCCCGTGTTTCCTCTCTCGTTGTTCGTTTCTCTCTTCATCCGTTTTGCGGTTCTTCTTCTTCTTGCGCTTCTTTCGTTTCTTCACTTCGGGCGGCGGCGAAAGAGGGGGCGGTTTCGGCATTTTATCAGAGTCTCTCTCGTCTTCGTTCTTCAGTTCCGGAGTCTGTTGCTGAGATTCGGGGGTTACGTGGGGACTGGTTGGTGCTAGAGCTGGTGTGCCAAGTGGCCTCCACCCCGGTTTGGGATTCCGCGCTGCTCTGTTAGTGAGTGACTCGCCTGCCAACCCCTTGATCGTCTTGAACACTTCCTTGCGGCTGGCAGCATCGTGAACAAGCACCTCCTTGGGGCCCATGTCATGGACGACTGGTTGTACTTTGGCAACTGGTTTGGCAGGTTTTACCTGTGGCTGCACCCTGGCGATCTTGAGAGAGGGTGAGGTGGACAAGTTCGCAGCACTATAGGGTGTGGGTCCCGGCAGTAGAGGTCCAATAAACACCTCCCCACTGCCTCCTTTTTTCGCCAGAGGTTCCCCAAAGGCCCCCTCCCTGTCTCCTCCCATCTCACCAATACCAGGTCCCCGGCTGGGTTGGCTCGCTCCAACCTCTTGATACGTCTTGACAGCCAATTGCTGCAGCAACTTTTTCTTCTTCGAAGATGACGGGGCTGCAATAACCCTCGGGACGAAGGACGGCGTTCTTGGAGCACGAATTACAGGTTTTGGAGGTTGGGCGGGGACGGGCGGAGTCTGCAGTTTAGGGGTGTGGTCGATGTCGGACTTTCTCAATGGGAGAGACAGGCGGGGCTGTTGGGCGTGGCTGGAGGAGGAGGGTGTGGCAGGGGAGGGGCCATGAGGAGAGGGCTGGACAATACCAGTTGGTTTCTGTTTCACAAACGGTGAACCGGTTTTGTCCAGGTGAGGTGGGCGTTTCACCGGCTTTCCGAGAAAGTTTGGATCAGGTTGGACTGAGAGAGAAACGACGTCTTTCTCATCCACACATCAGCAAGCTACTATATACCTATGTATGCATACCTTTAGGTTGAGAGGGTGGAGTTGAGGGTGTGGTGGGCATGTCAGCAGAATCAGCAAGGGGCGGAGGAGGGGGAGGAGGTTGATAGCTAAGATCTCTTGCATAGAACAAGAGATATGCCTCCTGCTGTAGGACCTGCTGTAGACTGGCCTGGTACACCTGTATGGGTACCATGGCGACAAGCAAAATTTGGAGCCCAAGTTCAGTAATCCTGGGTGTATCTGTGTTACATTTGCTAATTGTGCTATTCTGTACGTCACCAGTGCCAGCATGTACAATGTTGCAGGCTCACATACAACTGTAGTTAAATTGCTAACGCTATCCTCCATTAACACTGTGGTGAACCGCTGCATACACAATGCAAGACTAAATTAATTGCACAAATCCCATTTTGTAGCTTGTTAGCTACTTACTTATTGATGAATGGCTTGTTTAGCATTGCTCAGCAAACATACTTTGAAACAATCTTGTTGATTTACTTTTCATGAATTGTGTGTGTGGCAGTGGATGAACTAATTCGTCTGGTTCAGTTTTGATATTAATTGCAGCTGGACGACAATAATGTGTCTGATTAGACGAGTTATGCAGCTCTGATAATTAAATGAAATTCATACGTTGGAGGGCCACCCTATATCACTCCAGATAATGCATGTTGTTTCTGTTCAAAACATGTCTCTCATTCCAACTTTCATCTTTCCCCCTATCTCACTCTTAACTTTTGTCTTTCCCCAATATCTCGCTCCAACCTATTAATAGAACTGGTGACGTCATCTCTAAACATACCTGTGCATCATTGAGGCAATACCATGTCTTGTTGGAGTTCCTGATGTAGCAGTAGTAGTGACCGGAGCGGCATGAACAACCACTGTGGACCAGGACGGCATACAGATGGTACCACTGGGGAGGACCCTGGTAATTAGGAGTGAAACAACTGCTTATGGTGAAGCACTTTCTTGCAGTAGCATTGTTGGACAGAGATAGAGAGAGAGAGAGAGAGCGAGAGAGAGCGTGTGTGTAGGGGGAGGTTACTAGGGAAAGATGTGTGACCTGCATACACTAGAGTAAGAGGCTATTAAACCAACCCTTGAGAATATGAAGTGTATCTACCCTCCTTCCACATTAAGCCATGACTATGGAATGTTGTATATATACCTTTTTGAACGTCATGTAAGGTCTCATGTCGAGATGGGCTGGGTACCCCACATGTTTGTTTATCTTACCACCAAACAGACTGTTGTAATCAAACCTGGACACGAGAGAGATAGAGAGATGAGAGAGAGAGAGAGAAGAGAGAGAGATGACCTTATCTCGTTCCTTGCTTTCGTCTTTCCCCCTATCTCGACCCGTACTCAAAAGATGTAATGTAGCTGACCTCTTGAGTTGAATGGTGAGAACATTTGGTAGACGATGTAGTGTGAATCGTTTCTGGGCCGGAGTCATCTTCTTACAACTGGTATATACATAATAACAGACAGACACACAGTTTTTAAAAAACCGCCGTGCTTCATTATCAAGACTCACAACGTTCTTCATTATCAAGACTCACAAGGGACAGGCGTACTGGTTCTCTCCGTCAAGAGCGTCCGGTTTGGTGAACCGGTTTAGAGCCTGTTTGAGGTTCCCGCAGGTCTTTATGTCCAGACTCACGTCCAGGAGAGGGTCAAAGGTCTCGGATGTCTTCTGGCACTCAGAACACTTCACTAGAACAAGAAGAGAAAGTCTAAACGTCCAATTTTTTAAAACTCCTGCATGTTTAGATGTAAGACACGTGCACTGGTTTAAAAAAAAAACAGCTATGAAACAGGAAGGGAGAGAGGGGAGGAAAGAGGGGAGATGGGAGAAGATAGAGAGCTCACCTGCACTGCAGTGGTACCCTCCAAAGACCTGGTGGATGACGGTGGTGGCCTTGGAGTGAGGATCCAGCTGTGCAGGCAGTCCCTGGAGGCTGCTCTTTGCAGCCCGTCCACAAAGTAGCGCAGGAACTCGTGAGCATCTTCTTGTCTCCCTTGTCTAAAGTGCTTCCCTACAACTGTGTACAGATGTGTGTATATACAGACACAGTGTGTATCTTATTATGTGTACTATGCCACATCATAATAGCTCTGCTACACTGCTATCTGCAAAAAGCATTACGATATGCTACGAGACAAAGCAAAAGATCTCAAGGTAGACGCACTTTTTAAAACAGCGACCTTGCAACTACAGACCTCGTAGGTTCTGGACGATGGGTACTGGTTTGACCACACCTCCTGTCGTGTTCATGACTCTCTGGGTGTGTTTCTGCAGTTCACACATGGTACAGAACCCTTGACTTCGACCTGACGGAGAGAGAGAGAGAGAGAGAGAGAGAGAGAGACAAAAATGAGGAGATAGGGACAGGCGGAAAGGGGAAGAGAGTAAAAAAGTGGTCTAGAAGTAGCAACAGACAGCTGAAGGCACAGAGATTGACAATTCATTCAGCGGTACTGAACCCAGCCATATGTAGGTATACACATGTCGAAACCTAAGTTCGCTCTCTCTCTCTCTCTAGTGACAAACGAAAACCCACATAGTCTCTTGTGGTGCTCAGAGGTGAGGTAGTTGAACAGTGGCGGTGTGTACGTCAGACATTGCAGCACGGAATTCAAGAAACATGTGTTTCCCATGTTGCTGAGACCTGCTCCCACACCTCGAGGACCCTTCCATTTCATCTCCAGCTGTCCAGGGTCGTACAGAACCCTCTTGGGCGCCGGGATACTGTCTCTGGGAGTCTCGTGATCCCCAGAGCTCGAAGAAGAAGCGGCGGGGTTTCCACTGCCCCCGCCGGGGGACTTGTCCGGGGTCAATTCCGGCATTCTGGGATTCAGTGGGCGATAATTAGATTTGAGGCGCTCGATGTAGGCGTCGGGTTGGGTGGCCGTCTTGAAGACTATCTTCTCGTCGAAGTAGTGTCGACACGACGCCGCGAGGTGCTCGTCTATATTTGGCCTTCTGATGGGGCTTGTTGCCAGAGCTTTTCCCTCGCCCTCTCGCTCGTTTTCCATCAGTTCTGGGTGGTTGCCATTCTTGTAAAGGCTTGCAAAGGTTCCAACGTCTATAAAAACTATACAGACCCTAAGATACTAAGTTCAGAAACTTTTTTTCAAGAAAAACCACACACGTGCGCGCGTGTGTGGAGACAACTGTCTAATTATACGAAAACTATTTCGATATTTCTTGGTGAAATAATGGCAACAGCAGCCGCGGCTTCTTCTCGCAATGCCCAGCTTGACGAAAGGATAGAGAAATTGGAATCGATAGAGAAGGTGGTACTAGTTATAACATTATCCCGTTACAGCTGTTAATCATCTATAGGACATTGGGAAGCTAATGAACCTGGCTGCAAATGCTGTGAGCGAACTTTGCAAGCCCCGCCCATCATCCGAAACGGTTGAGTACACCACGAAGGACTTTGTCAAGACGCTAGATGTGAGCTTGGGAAAGGTTTTGCAGCACACTCAGGTTAACTGCTCCCTCGACTAATGCACACACTGAATCCAGGGTGTGGACAAATGTCTGAGCGAACAGATACAATACCTCACTCAAGTGTCTACCATGCAGCCACACGAAGGCTCGGTATATGGTCCAGAGAAGGTTTGCACAGTGCGACCTCACCCCAGCTATACATAGCTAGCTCCATATCCTTCTGCAGGATTATGAGCTGTCGTACTTTCAGACTGCCCTAGCCAAAGAGCGACTTCAGAGGTTGCAAGGAGCCAGTTCACCGAGACAGCTGAACGGACGCTCCTCTGCCTCCCTCCCTCCCCCTTCTCTCCCTCCTCCCTCCTCACATCCCTTATGACCAACACTCTTTCTTCCCTATTTTCAACCTCTCATCATTCTCCGGCCATGTATAATATTATAATGATTATGTTGTCGAAGTTTCAATCGTTTTGCACTCCATCAGACTAATGCAATAACGCGATCACAGTTCCTTGTTACCTGACCTCTGAGGAGCCAGCCAAAATTATCTCCACTGGTACAATACAACTGAAATGCCATCACTTACAACAAGGCAACGGCAGACAAATTGGTAACACCCATTCCACGAACATCCCAACAAGACACGCAGATGTGAGAACACGTAAACCATGACAAGGAAACAGGCAAAATTTGTCATTAATGGTTATACATGCATGGGCCCAGCTTGCTATATTAGTAAAAATAACGCTCAAATTATATTATCCTTAGCTGAGCTGTTTTGCAAGTATTTACACATATAACCTGATTCACTTTCAAAATTGCTATATATACCAATGGAGAATAGTGTGCGTTCAATGATTGTTTCCAACAAAGACAATGATGATCGCTATAAATAGTTTCACAAGAGATTGATAATATATAATAAAATGGCAAGAATGATTCATGATATTCCAGAGGGTGATTAGCAGCAGTGGGTTATCGAAATGATATATGAAAACACATACAAAAAGTGTTAGTTGACAGGCTTGGTAAAGTGGACAGAAAAATAGATACTGAAACGGTGGGAATTGTTCAATTATCTTCTAGCTTTCTCTCGCTGGTGTCTCCGATGGTGAAGGGCCCTCTCTGATGACTGAGTGCTATGGCCGATAAGAGTGTTCATTTCTTCTACTGAGTAGGGAGTGAGTGGGCCAAGTGACCTATGGCTTTGCTCACGATGTACCTACAACCCAAACAAGACACGCCCACATTCACAACACACTAAAATTGAAAACACATTCTTGACAGCATTACAGGGACACGGCGTCACACAAGGACACAGCTACCAAGAAAGGCCTACCTCGAGTTTCTGACGTTCTTGTCTGACCACGGCACCCGAGTGGACCCCTTCGAGAACTGTGGAAAAATGCAATTCCTCCGATAGCTCACCGGGAAAAGTAATTAATAATGAATACGTATTCCCGAGGAAGACTTTCTGCCCATTCCCGAGCTGCCCACAGTGCATGCTCCTAATTGGATTAAGGGTTTACTATACTAGGCCTACTAGCTAAACAGCAGTTGAGCATCTGCAACGCTACGTGCATACCTTGGTTCTGTAGCTGCCTCCGTCGTCGCGTGTGGGAGCCGCCGAGATTGCAGTCACACCTCAGTTGCATCGTCTGCCGTTGCTCTGAGGAGTTTGTTGATATTCTCCGAAAGCAGTAACGTGCAAAGATGCCACGACGCTGGATTGAACTGTCAGAGTGGAACCAGAGCTGCGCCCTTCTCCTCCGCTGTATGGTGACACTCTCTAATGTCCTGCAGTATTTTTTGATGTCCGGTTGGTTTTTGCTGGTCTGCACTGAGAAGTAGTCTTTTTCACAGTTGGGGGTCGGCTCCACGTCAAATTCTTCAAACACTATCCACAACTGGCAGTTCTGCGGGATCTTGATCTGCCATATCTTGTCCTGGTTTGCTATGTACGAGCCCTCTAGTTCTCCCAGCAAACGATTGAAGTTGTCTGTAGCTATGATTCCCTCAGGGCCTAAGTCTTCCATACCAACTAGAGTCCTATTTACAACTTTCACGAGTTCTTCAGTCAGGGCAGTGCCGCTGCCCTCCTGGACACTGTGAGAAGATGAGGAAGGGATAATTATTGGAATACAATGATATCCAGGTGGAGGAAATGTATTCATAGGTTTTATCTGAGGAACAGTCTCCGGGCGTATAAACTGCTAGGGTAAACTAGTATACGCAAGTGTGAAACGCGGATTGGAATACTAAGCTTGCTATACGGCGCACTCACCGGTTTCTGACTCACCAGTTCGAGCTCACCTGCCCGCCATTGCAGTCCAGGATCGGCCCGCTGTGCTGAGACTGGCTCTCCGAGAGATGCTCGTAGGCAACCGAGAGATTGTACCGCAGAATCCGATCCCCTCTCCTGCATTATGCAAAATTTAACCTCCTGTTACACAGTGCAACTGGTATGTATGCGCTCCGAACTGCATGTCAAATAGCTACCTACAACCTACCAGGATTCATTGCACCATCTCTCTTCGCAGTTGAAAGTAACAGCCAACGGCTCGCCGGGGTCTGCCGGCGTGTCGGAGTAGTAGGACGCGCACAGACAGCAGCCCGCTACCACCACCAGCAACAAGGGAGTTCGAAAAATCCGATTGCTGCAATGCATCTTGCTACTTCGCCAAAGTTTCCACGCGCGCAGTAACGCTCCTGCACACTCACTAATCCCACGCCCACTTTCTCACGAAGGCAATCACGTCTATGAATATCGCTATACTGTAGCGCAAATTTTCAGCGCCTTTCTTTTATACACCAGCAAAATTCCATTGCAAAATCTTTCAGCTCTGCAACCCGACATCAGTAGGTACAGGCATTTCCCCGTATAAAGCAAGCGAATTCGCACCTCGACAGTATCAGCCACCCACATAGATGATA
>CASHTH010003879.1:0-10801 GCA_030341885.1 Geodia barretti | reverse complement strand
CCCCCCCCCCTCTCCCTTTTTCATTGTCTTTCTCTCTCTATCTGCCTCATCTCTCTCTCTCCTCTCTCCAGGTCCACCGCACCAAAACCTAAAAAGGGTCCAGTTGCGCTGGTACCACAAAAGAAAGCTGCCTACAAGATGACTGAGAAGGAGGTATATATTATTTTAACCCCTGTAATCAGGACACTAATTGAAATGGGTGACATGTCCTTTATAGAACGTTTCTGAGGAAAAGCTGGGAGGTCCCTTGTTTTCAGATTGTTCTACTACTATAATCATATGTTCTAATTAATGCACAAATGTTGCACTCTCAAATACTCTCAGGTTATTAGTCACGACACGCGAAGGTTCACCTTTGAACTTCCATCACCTCAACACGTCCTCGGACTGCCAGTTGGTAAAGGATCTTTCCGATGATTTATTTTTGCATTTAGTGCATAATATTTGCTACTTTGTTGTGATGTTGATAAATGCATAAACAATTTAGATGAAAATTTATGTGCTTTATCATTCAGTGCTCCCTCCTTTTTATCTTGTGTGCAATTGGGTTTTTAGACAAGAAACTGGGAGGTTTTTTAAAGAAATGTGGCAGTGTGTAATGGTAAAATTTAGAAAAATGTTCCTTTAAAATGAAAACCTTAATTGCTTCTTGCACTGGGCCCTATAGTTATTTCTACTCTTTATTAACATTTCTAATTTAGCCCTTGCGTGCTTCCCTGTAAGTTTTTCCTTCTATCCCTCTTTCTGTCCCAGGTAATCACATGTACCGAGTGCCCATAGATGGTAAGTTGGATCTAAACCGTACACTCGGTCACCTCCGACGACGAACAGGATACTTTAAATTAATCATCAAAACTCAGTGTAATGATACAGTGACCTCCTCTCAATCCAACACCAATGGGAGAGAAGAAATGTCTGTACTTAGTGATGTGTCCCTACTAAGTGCATCAAGAACGTTCTTGGGGAAAAAAAGGTGTCCTTATTTCAGCGGTTAAATTGCACGCAAGAACTGTTCTTGGGGGGAAAAAGGTGTCCTTATTAGAGAGGTGTCCTTATTTCAGGGGTGTCCTTAGAGATGAGTTCCACTGTATAATAAAAAACATATCCCTGAAGTTGAGAAATCTTGTGGTTAAGTGACTATTCATCGCTGTTCACATAGGTCTCTTTGCTAATGTCCACCCGAACATTTGTCCAGAAGGTGGGCACAGGTACACAGTATCTTGGTTTAGCACATTCGCATCAAGGTATATACTGAGGACAGAGTTTGTTGTACACAGGTCAACTCGAGCACGGTTCTTAAGACGGTGCGACAGTGCGTGTAAAAAAATCATCTCGAATCCTGGTCCCTCGATACAATTGTCCTAGCCTACAAAATTTGCAAATAAAACTTGTATGGATGGCTAAAAAAATATGTTCTTCGTTCAACGGTGTTGTTTTGTTTTGTGGGCAGGTTGGTGATACCATCGACATTACTGGTCCGGCCGGGAAAGTAATCTATTTGGGGCGTGGCTACATCCGCGTCAAGTATCCAGGGAAAGCGGAGCAGATAAGATTTGCGACTGATATCGGACTAATCGCTGGAGGAACAGGTGCGAGATATAATATACTCAAGAGAGATGAGGGTGAGAGATGGGATGAATGCTAAGTGAATTACGTACACCATTAGTTGGAAACATTTGTTCATTTGCTCACAGTTTCAAATCTGGGTATATATAGTGATTTTTCGAGCTGTTTTTTGGAGGGGAAATGTGCAAGAAATTTGGGTGGATAAACTTATTGTTTCACGTTTTCTCGTTTTCTTTAATTCCTTCCTGCCCTCACACGCACACACACACACACACACACAGGCATCACTCCAATGCTCCAGATCATAAAGGCCATCCTCAAGGATCAGTCTGACACCACGCGAGTCTCCCTCCTCTTTGCCAACCAGTCGGAGAACGACATCCTGGTGAGGGAGGAGCTGGAAGAGATGGCAGAGAAACACGACCAGTTCTCTCTTTGGTACACTCTGGACAGACCTCCCGAGAGTGAGGTTTCAGGAGATATGACATTACATAATGGCTAAATTTAGATATGTTACTAAAGATAGAACTAAGCTATAGAGCCTAGATTGCAAGTTTCTAAATTTGACCACAGTCCCTTTAACAATTGAACCCCTCTAATCCAGACACCAGAAAGTGTCCATATTAGTGAGACGTCCTTATTTCAGGAATTAAATCATACAGTAATTACACAAATTATTTGTTGTTTTCATGCCTCTTTATTTCCAGCCCCAACGTTCAATCAATTGCCTCACTTCACCGTTTCCTCCCTCCCTCTCTTCCCCTCTCTCCTTCTTCCTATAATACTATCTCCATTATCTCAGATTGGTCATATGGTTCAGGGTTTGTTAGTGGGGAAATGATTTCCGCCCACCTCCCTCTTCCTGGACCCACCTCTCAGATCCTCATGTGTGGACCTCCACCCATGATCAAGTTTGCCTGTCTCCCCAACCTAGAGAAACTGGGCTTTAGTGAAGACATGTATGTCCCCTTCTAAGACAAAGGGCTGTTTTCTGCATATATTATAATGCTATTTTCGGGTATAATTATATGTGCTGGCACACGTATGCACTTCTGCTGAGCTGCGATATAAACACCAATATTCTATTGTAGGATGGGCTGCTGATAACAATTTAGGCCGACCACTTTAATTAATCGTGAATTTGCCCAACTGGCATAATGACTGGTGATAAATTTCGGCATTACGTTATAATTAGTCTGTTACCACCCAGCCAAGGACACCCACTGAGCAGTCAAAACACATGAATTTCTGGACTGAATATCAGGATTCATGAGCCGAGCATAGTAATAACTCTAATATGTTTGCACCTGAGTGACAATTTCTTACCTGCATAGGCGTGCTATTATAGGTAGCAAACCAGAGGCTGCACCAATTCTTCCTATTTTGAATGCATAAAACATGCTACTAGTATGTAGGTGGCAAACACATGCACAAGCTGGTTTCCCATAGTACCCACTGTTCTCTCCTGGACTGGTGGGTGCTGTAAACCTGTGTTTGCAGACTATGTGACACTGTCTCACCACCACACCCTCTTTTTTTAGCACATCATGGGGCTAAGTCACACATCATGGATATTAACAGACTACAATACACATCCGTCAGTGAATACTCTTGACATATATAGAGATAGTAGAGCTCTATTGTACATGCTCTTGGGTGTTACACGTAAGGTTAGACGCGCTCAGACCAAAATCACACCCCAGGTCGCGGAAGCCGCTGAAATACAAACTGCCACAGCATCTGAGCTTCATCAAAGTCCGGGACCCCATTTCCCACTCTACCAGCAAACATGCACACCGGAGCCGCGGGAACTAGCTACGCGATTTAGTGCGAGCCGAGGAGCCCTGTAGCTGTCGGCGTCCCAAGCGCAGCGAGGGCGCTACCAAGGGCTCCGAGGATCACTAAATTACGTAGTTTCTCAAGGCGACGCGTCTAACCGGCTTAAACTACAGCGCAAGTCCGTCCCGCTGCAGTGTCCGTTGTAGGCGTTGCTGCCCTTCGGGATCGCGCCGCCCGGCCGTTTGCACACGTTTTTCCCTGCACGCTTTTTCTAGCGTCTTTCTAGCTCTCTAGTAGTCATGCGCTGCTAGAAGAGCCTGTTCCTGGTTTGTTCGTGGGAAGAACAGCTCCAGAAGCTCGGTTTGCCGTCCGTGTCTTTTCGAATTGAAGGCGTGGTTGCCGGGGCTACGAATAGTTACCGCGAAGAGGTAACTAGTTACCGCTAAACTCGCAATCTGATTGGTGAATTACGTGTTACCGTAATCTAAAATATTATAGTTACCGCGGAAGAGGAAATTAATTACCGCTAAATTCGCAATCTGATTGGTCAATTGCGTATTACCGCAGTCTAAGTTTATACTTACATAATACGTCTCTATTGCGGGGTATTAAGTTTATACGCACGCGCAATCGGCAATATACGCAAGCTCGAGATTATGCCCCGGTTTGCGTAGGAGCTAATATAGACTACGTGAAATGGCTGCTCAACAACGACAAGCCCGTGGTGGGTATTCAAGGAAGACGACAATCCGTGTCCGATTTGTACAAACAGATTTCACCCACATCCTTGACTCGGACGGAGAATAGGTCCTGATGCACAGGAGTGTGGTTCACACACAATAACGACGGCTGTGGTGGAGGGGCAACTTGGAGAATACGAACAGCACCTGAGATGGATCAATACCGTCTCCAGATAACCAGAACCAGCTGACTGGGTGTTCAGTTTGTAGCGGTAGAGTGTGAGCATGGTGTGGGATTGTGGTTCAGCGTCACGCATCGCTTCCCACCAAAAGGGGCGTGTCCAAGCGACCTTACTCTGTGAATACTGCCAGCGAACATGATCACTTTTGAGATGTGACTAAAAACACTAACCTCAGTGTGTCAAGTATCCAGTTGCCTGCCCTAACAAATGTCGAGACGCTCCCAGTGCAAGCGCAGAATTGAAGAACCACGTGAAACGACTGAATGTCCCTCACTAGAAGTCGCTGCCCACTCCACTAAAACGATCGAAAACCCGGTTGTGAGGAGACGCTACTGCGTCGAAAGACATGCCTGAGCACATGGCAGACACTGTCACACACATCTGACAACTTCGTCTACCTTTACCCAGAGCCCTCCTTAAAGAGAATCAGGAAGGTACGTCAACCACTGAGGACCTCAAAACAGAGAAGCGGAACTGCCGTCAATAAAAACAGAAGCTACAGAAGAAAGAAGGTTGAAATCCTTAGAGAGGAAACACACCAATGAAGTCTCCTTCGGGATTATTCCCTATTGATTTACCACGTGAAGTATACAAGGACAAGGAAGATATAATCATTTACCTTCCTTTTAACAAACAAACCCACGCGTCTGGCTACCAAATGTGCTTCAATTTTATCCATGGGTTACCGGAGATGGTAAAGGACCTCATGTATCATTTTCACACAGCGAATTGAAGGTCCATCGACGACCACCTGATGGGCCGTTCAGAGGAGAGATAACTGTCGCAGATAGTCAACCAGGCTGGAGACCACAGCCACGTCGAGAGGACCCTCTCCTACAATGATGAGACACCAGATGACACACGCTGGAGAGTGACTGACAAGGAGAGTGCTAACGATGGGGTTTAATTCCTAGCTCACACTGATCTGAGTACATGCTGCAAGAAAACCCAATACTTGAAGACGGATCATCATAGTCAGAGTTGTGACGTTATAATCACCCAATGATAGTTATAAAATTTCTCTGCATAGATGATTATAATTGCACATACTGTTATGCTGTATGGTTTATATAATTATGGCTTGTATATATCAATGGGTGCACTGCGAACAGCAAAAGCGATAATTATCAACTTCCACTAATTCTACAAAAATACCACACTTCAGTTAAAACTCTTTACTGCATGATGTGATAATAAAGCACAGGGTAGTAAGAGTCACATGATGGTCACATGACATGATGTAATGGTCACATGACCAGAGGTCACCTTCATCCTCATCATCTCCAATCTCACTAGGAGGTCGCGATGGAGGCTCACTCAGGGGGCGAGGATATCGGAACCCCTGGGAATTAATAAAGATGTCATTATTAACACAATCAAGATGACATCATCAAAAATGGATCCTGATTGGTGAGGTGTCCTTATTTCAGGAGTGTCCGTCCTTAGAGAGGAGCTCTATCCAAGGCAATTATGACATCATAGTCTTACAGGAGTGGAAGAAGTGGGCGTGGCACTTCAGGAGCCACGCCTCTTACTGCTGTAGTACTCTGGATGAGTGGTCTCCAGGGCTCTGCGTCTGGCTGTGCGATAGTACTGAGGAAGAGAGGAAGGGGGAGAGGGTGGGAGGAAGGAAGGGGGAGAGGGGGAGAAGAGAAGCAAACGATAAATTTTACTATTATAGAGAAACTTTTCTAGCGGACGAATGCGAGTGTCAAATCTCAGAGCCTACTGCGCACATTTTATTGGTTGTGTAGTGAGCACAATGAGGTGGTAACTGGTTTTGTATTATAAACAAGCAGGTGGACTTGCTTCAGTTGGCATGTTATAAATATTCTATTAGACGAGAGAAGCAGGAGAAGAAACAGACCTGTCCCTGAGTTTGCCAGTCGAGTAGGTCACTGAGTCGCTCAGTTCTGTTCCTCTGAATGATCCTCTGACGTCGTGTCTGACTACAGAACTCAAACATGTACTGGAAATAGGGAGGGGGAGGGAGGGAGGGAGAGGGAGAGCAGGAACGGAAATTGGGAGAGGGAAAAGGGGGAAAAAGCCGAGCAGTCTTTCATTTCATTCACGTACGTATCATAGTTATTTCTTTTGGTTAGGTGGTTGGAAGGGGGAGAGTGCATTACTTATTGTGCTATGCGTAAAGGGTTAATTAAAAATTGGATTCCATGCTCCAACTATAGTCAAAGTAATAGGCATGGTTGGTTTGTCTTTTCGTGCTCCCACGTGCCCACAAAAAATGCAAAATCGTTAAAACCCTTATTGGCGGAATTTGACCACACCCATCCACAATCAAACATAGTTGAGGGCATTCAAGTAAGGGTGGATTCCATGCTCCAACTATAGTCAAAGTAATAGGCATGGTTAGTTTGTCTTTTCGTACTCCCACGTGCCCACAAAAAATGCAAAATCGTTAAAACCCTTATTGGCAGAATTTGACCACACCCAAACATAGTTGAGGGCATTCAAGTAAGGGTGGATTCCATACTCCAACTATAGTCAAAGTAATAGTTTTCTCTTACTATTACGTTCCCACAAAAAATGCAAAACCGTTAATACCCCTTATTGGCGCAATTTTAACGCACCCTGAATGCACAATCTACAATCCAGCTACAATCCTTCTCTCAAACATAGCAATACTTATCACCAGCACACCCTTTTTTTAGCAAGACAACACATTATGAAGCTATGAGGAATTTGTTACAATACACATCGATTCACCAGTGTATACTCTTGACATAGATAGTAGAGCTCTATTGTGCTTGCTCTCGGGTGTGTGCAGCCATTGCGCTGTCTATTCATTTATGCGCATGCGCAAATCGCAATGGGCGGCGCGGTGCAGATCGAGATACGCCCCTTTTTGTGTAGCAACTGCGAAAATGGCTGCTCAGCAACGACGCAAGCTCGTCGGCGGGTATGACTGCGAATTCGTGACTCAGCCACCCGACGCTTTTCAAACAGACTGCCCCATTTGTCTGCAAATCTTGAGAGAGCCGTGCCTCATCAGTTGTCCCTGTGGACAAAAGATCTGCCGCGAGTGCGTGGAGCAAATCAAGGAAGACGACAAGCCGTGTCCGATGTGTAACAAAACAGATTTCACCCACATCCGTGACTACGGACTGGAGAGATATCTGAAGGCCCAGGAGGTGTCGTGCTCACACAAGAACGACGGCTGTGAATGGAGGGGGAAACTTGGAGAATACGAACAGCACCTGAATAGCAATCCATCTCAAGATAACCAGCTGACTGGGTGTCAGTTTGTAGCGGTAGAGTGTGAGCATGGGTGTGGGGATTGGTTCCAGCGTCACCGCATCGCTTCCCACCAAAAGGGGGCGTGTCCCAAGCGACCTTACTCCTGTGAATACTGCCACGAATATGAATCCAATTTTGAAGATGTTAATAAAAAACACTACCCTCAGTGTGTCAAGTATCCAGTTACCTGCCCTAACAAATGTCGAGACGCTCCCTTTGAACGGCAGAATGTGAAGAACCACGTGAAAGATGAATGTCCCCTCACTGAAATCGACTGCCCACTCCACTACGCCGGTTGTGAGGTGAGACTGCTTCGCAAAGACATGCCTGAGCACATGACAGACACTGTCACACATCTGACACTGCTGGCTACCGTTACACAGAGCCTCCTGAAAGAGAATCAGAAACTGCGACAGACAACTGAGGTCCTCAAGAAAGAGAATCAGAAACTGCGACAGACAACTGAGGTCCTCAAGAAAGAGAATCAGAAACTGCGACAGACAACTGAGGTCCTCAAGAAAGAGAATCAGAAACTGCGACAGACAACTGAGGATCTCAAGAAAAAGAATCAGAAGCAGGAGAAAGAAGTTGAAATTCTCAGAGAAGAAATGCACCAAATGAAGGTCATGGTGGGAGTATTCCCTATTGATTTGCATGTAAAGTATGACAAGGACAAGGAAACAATTTATTTACCTTCCTTTTACACCCACTCATCTGGCTACCAAATGTGCATTACCTTTTATTCGAATGGGCACGGAGATGGTAAAGGAACTCATGTATCATTATTCACACATCTAATGCAAGGTCCATACGACGACCACCTGAAATGGCCGTTCAGAGGAGAGATAACGGTCCAGATAGTCAACCAGACTGGAGACCACAGCCACGTCGAGAGGACCATCTCCTACAATGATGAGACACCAGATGACACGGCTGGTAGAGTGACTGACAAGGAGAGTGCTAACGGATGGGGGTTTAATTTCCTAGCTCACACTGATCTGGAGTACAATGCTGCAAAGAAAACCCAATACTTGAAAGACGGAATCATCATAGTCAGAGTTGTTGAAGTTATAATCACCCAATGATAGTTATAAAATTTCTCTGCATAGATGATTATAATTGCACATACTGTTATGCTGTATGGTTTATATAATTATGGCTTGTATATATCAATGGGTGCACTGCGAACAGCAAAAGCGATAATTATTCAACTTCCACTAATTCTTACAAAAATACCACACTTTCAGTTAAAACTCTTTACTGCATGATGTGATAATAAAGCACAGGGTAGTAAGAGTCACATGATGGTCACATGACATGATGTAATGGTCACATGACCAGAGGTCACCTTCATCCTCATCATCTCCAATCTCACTAGGAGGTCGCGATGGAGGCTCACTCAGGGGGCGAGGATATCGGAACCCCTGGGAATTAATAAAGATGTCATTATTAACACAATCAAGATGACATCATCAAAAATGGATCCTGATTGGTGAGGTGTCCTTATTTCAGGAGTGTCCGTCCTTAGAGAGGAGCTCTATCCAAGGCAATTATGACATCATAGTCTTACAGGAGTGGAAGAAGTGGGCGTGGCACTTCCGGAGCCACGCCTCTTACTGCTGTAGTACTCTGGATGAGTGGTCTCCAGGGCACGGCGTCTGGCTGTGCGATAGTACTGAGGAAGAGAGAGTAGGGAGAGGGTGGGAGGAAGGAAGGGGGAGAGGGGGGGAAGAGAAAATGAACAGATAAATTTTACTATTCGAGTGTTAAATCTCAGAGCCTACATTTACTGCTTTACTGCACACATTTTATTGGTTGTGTAGTGAGCACAATGAGGTGGTAACTGGTTTTGTATTATAAACAAGCAGGTGGACTTGTTATAAATATTCTATTAGACGAGAGAAGCAGGAGGAGAAACAGACCTGTCCCAGAGTTTGCCAGTCTAGTAGGTCGCTGAGTCGCTCAGTTCTGTTCCTCTGAATGATCCTCTGACGTCGTGTTTGGCTACAGAACTCAAACATGTACTGGAGATGGGGAGGGAGGGATGAGGGAGGGAGGGAGGAAAGGGAGAGAGAGGCATGAACGGAGATTGGGAAAAGAAAACCGTGCAGTCTTTCATTTCATTTCATATATATAATAGTTGGTTAGGTGGTTGGAAGGGGAGATGCATTACTAATTGTGCTACTGCGTAAAGGGTTAATTAAAATTGGATTCCATGCTCCAATTATAGGCAAAGTAATAGGCATGGTTGGTTTGTCTTTTCGTACTCCCACGTGCCCACAAAAATGCAAAATCGTTAAAACCCCTTCTTGGCGGAATTTGACCACACCCATCCACAATCAACGTACTATTGAGGGCATTCAGTAAGGGTGGATTCCATACTCCAACTATTCAAGTAATAGGGATGGTTGCTTGTCTTCTCTTACTATACGTTCCCACAAAAATGCAAAAACAGTTAACACCCCCTTATTGGCGCAATTTATACCGCACCCTGAATGCACCATCTACATCCAAGCTATACAATCTTCTCTCAAACAAAGCATTTCTCTTACGTTTGCCAGCTGTGGGTGGACTGTCTGCACTCTTGAAACTCGGTCCACGATGTATATGCCCGTACGTGGCGCGGATCGGCGACGTGCTGTGCAATGAAACAGCCGAACCCAGAGAGATTGGTGGTGACAGAACGGTATATACCCTCACAGTAACACTCCGCTGTGAGACAAGAGAGAGAGAGAGAAAGAAGAATTGGGTTTTGTTTCATATGAAAGGGGCTTTGTAATAGTGTTCTAGAGAGGCTCTACATAACTGATGCAGCTCAGCTGGCTGGCTGAATCACTCAGGCAGAGCACTCTGTGTTCTAGAGAGGGCTCTACTCAGCACGGAGCTACTGAGGCAGTTCGGCTGGCTGTTGGATGATCACCCATACAGAGCACGGCAGAGCCCCTGTGTTCTAGACTAGAGGGCTCTACCGAGCGAGACTACTGAGGTGCAGCTCAGCTGGCTGGCTGGGCTGAATCACTCATACACGAGCAAGGCAGAGCACTCTGTGTTCTAGAGAGGCTCTCCCCAACGTGAGCTCCTGCAGCAGGCTCAGCGTGTGGCTGGGCGTGAAATCACTCATACGGAGCACGGCAGAGCGACCTCTGTGGCTTCTACAAGAGAGAGAGCGCTCTACGTACAACTGAGTTTCTACATGAGGCAGCTCGCGACCTGCTGGTGCTGACTCACTCATACCGTAGCAGGCAGAGCACTCTGTTCGTTTCTAGAGAGGGCTCTACC
>CASHTH010003878.1:0-10031 GCA_030341885.1 Geodia barretti | reverse complement strand
TAGCTACGTTACTGTTCGCCCTCAAGCTACTGACTTTCTCGCTACTTGACAACTGCACAAACGAAGCCACTCAACTGCAAAAGCTCTAGACACACTCTACGACAACAGCTAAACAACAAAATCTCCTTTCTTTTCTGCTTGAAAGCAGCACAACTCGCGCAGCTGCCAAAAACAAAATGAGGTTGTCAAGGAAGAAGGGCCGGTTTATGTAGCGCGCGTTGCTAAACACGTCAAGTGACGTCAGACGATTCAATGCGCATGCTTACCTCTTCCCCGCCAATTTTGCTAGCCGGCCACGTGGGTGCGCGCGCTCATTCACACGAGCAATATCGGATATGTCGTCATGTTCTCGTCTCTAGCGCGCGGCGTTCGTTCCTAGTCGTCGTCGTCTTCCTGCGGGGCCTCACAGTTTCCAGCTACTTGTGGTGAGACGCGGGACGAAGACCCTCCGTCCTCTATCTTCATTCCTAGATCCTTTGAGGGGTTAATGGGAAGGGTACGAGACTCTTGATTTTTGAATTGGTATGTGGAGATGGTTTGAAGAGAGTGTTTGGGACAGTGATGTGGGGTCTGATGACCGTCTCTCCAGCACCCACCCACCAGGAGTCTTCCCAGCTCTGATACAGTGTCGAGGACTAGGCCTGAATTAATTTTACTATTTTATTTAATTTACCTATTTTTCTTTTCGTTTATGTTTTATGCTCATAATATAAACCTAGTTTGCTTTCGCTTTCACCTATTTTTCTCACAAAGTTACCCATTTTTCTTCAGTTAAAAAGGAGATTGATAAGCAAGGAACCAAACATTACACAATGTAAATAATTATTCAGTTACTACTATGATTATTATACTGTAAAATGACAGAAAGTTCTGTATAATCTTCCAAATGAGGATTCTTGCTGTGAGTTGAAAGAGTTAGAGAGAATAGAGAACACGCTCCGCTACTGCAGAGGACAGCTGCGCAATTCCAGGTGCTCACCTATTTTTCTCGAATAATGCCCAATGCCTTCAAGCTACCTATTTTGCTATAAATTATGCTAGCAAAATTTATCTAGGCCTATCGAGGACTGGCGTCTCCTTTAGTACCTACAGCGGCCATGTGGTGATCAACTACAGTTGATCAAACAAATACTATACGTATATATCTATCTCCCTGCTAAGTGCAATCTCATAAGGGATGCTAGCTTATGATGCGCCACAATTATTTTAGCAGTCCATTCCTACACTATGGTACAATGCTCTATTTTAAGAGCACCAACACATCCACTTTTGAAGCCACTCTGGGTGCACTGCAGTGCAACACACTGGCACACTGACATCTTTATTATATAGCAGCAAAATTATCACAAAAATGGTACATGGGTAGGTTTTTTGGTACAATTGGTAATTTCTGGTGTTTATAGTGCTACAACAGCTACTGTTGAAGTCTCTATCACCCAGAGAACAGCATAATGTGTAGTTAGTTCTTCCTCTTCTTCTCCTGGAGAGATAAAAAAGAGAGGGAGAGGGAGAGAAGACGGGGTGGGGGGAGGAAGTCAAAGATGTGGACGTATCAAGTAAAAGGTAGAATGGATGTATGGAACCATTCACACAGTTTGAAACTCAACAACTATGCAGTTTACTGTAAGGTTCAATTTCATTCCTAAGGAGTGAAAAAAGACGGAAGACTAAGTGTGAATCACACAACTTTAGCAGCCTGGGTAAATCTTCTTCTTTCTCCTCCCTCCCTCTCTCCCTCTCTCCCTCCCTCTCTCCCTCTCTCCATCCCTCCCTCCCTCTCTCCCTGTCCTTGTCTCACAAGAGGAAACAAACCTTGGAGGCCAGGATTACGAGCAGACGGCGGAAGATGTTGATGAAGTCGAGGAAGAGGTCTAGAGAGTGACGGACGTAGTCGTTGTCTCCGTTGTTGAATCGCTCCACAATCAGTTGGGTGTCAAAGAGAACGAACCCACAGAACAGAATGAGACCACCGTACACATCCAGCTGTGAGGGGGAGAAGGTGGACAAGAGTCAACTAAATTCATTTACAACAAGTATAGGTTATACTGTGCATCAGTGGAAATACAGGATTAAGACACCCCGAGGGGCCTAGAAATAAGCCTATAAACCTAGAGAAGAGCCAACTCTAATGCTTGCTTGTGACATCTGTGCGTATTGCGTGGTGACACTTACTGTGTAGGGACTGTATAGGGGGACAATGAAGTGTATGTACCTGTACTACATGTGTATGGATGTGTGTCTCTCCTACTACGTCTGTGTTTACTCGGCATGATGGTTCAACATGTGGAAACAGTCATGCCACGTACAACGTGTAAAACTTGCACCGGGACAGACCTGGAAATGAGAGACTATACTTTACCTGGAAGACCATGTAAGATCCCAGGAATAATATATTGAAGAACAGCATCATTACCAACATGTTGAGTCCATAAATCAGAAAACCTACATACATACACATACAAACAGATATTATACAACAGCAAGAATTGTGACAAAAACATGCCAAACATTCCGTTTATATACTAGTTGATGTATACTGTAGTTCTCCCACTCTACAATACAGTCATCCACAAAGAAACTGATGCATTAACATGTGCGGTAACGTGATTCTACTGGTTAACTAGCTATTGTCACATGACATAGTGTGGCTCCATGTGCATTAAGCCCAACATATATACATGGTGCAACTTTTGTCTAGTGAAGTCTCACGGAAGATCCACCATGTCTGTTGGGCAGAGGTTGCATGGAAATAGAATGGTTGTCCATTCGACGCAACTTTATCTCATGGAACATGTTGCGTCAGATTGAACATAGATAAAGTTGAGTCTGCATGTTGGCTTTAGGAGTTGGAAAAGCAGCACCTGCCAATAGTTTGGGGAAACCCCTGGGAAACCCCAGTGAAGATATACAACAATAGGCCAAAGGCTATATCTGTAACTTCTGGGTGTGTCCTGGCATATCTAGCATGGTCATGAGCATGTTGCGTCAGATAAAGTTGCACCTGTATGTTGGGCTTTAGGAGTTGCACAGTAGTTGGAAAAGCCGCACCTGCCAATAGTTTAGGGGAAACCATACACACAGTAGGTACTCTGTCATCCATAAAGACATTAACACATACTTTTACTGGTTAACAGCTATTGTCACATGACATAGTGTGGCTCCATGTGCATTAGGAGTTGGAAAGCAGCACCTGCCAATAGTTTAGGGGAAACCATACACACAGTAGGTACTCTGTCATCCATAAAGACATTAACACATACTTTTACTGGTTAACAGCTATTGTCACATGACATAGTGTGGCTCCATGTGCATTAGGAGTTGGAAAGCAGCACCTGCCAATAGTTTAGGGGAAACTCCAGGAAAACCCAGTGAAGATATACAACAATATAGGCCAAAGGATGGTAAGCTATATCTGTAACTTCTGGTTGTGTCCTGGCAAATCTAGCATGGTCTGACAACTAACAGAAAACCTTATCCCATGCTCTGTTGGTGAGTAATGAAATAGCTGCTGGCATACCTCCCAAGAACAGCATACTTCTCCTCTCGGCATACAGAGCGGCAAGACTGAGGCTACCAAATATGGCACACGAGCCAAGGAATGCTGTTGGGATGATACTGTGTACCTTAGAGAGGTGTGGAGAGAGAGAGAGAGAGAGGGGAGGGGGAGACTAATATTATACAGCAAACAACAAACAACTTGCTGCTACAAGAAGGAAACAGTTTTTTCACACATTTTTGCTTACCAAAGCTTGTGCCATAGAACCTCACTCTCAATAAAATAAAAATAACCTCTGTATAAAGGACACACTTTGAGGTCCAAAATATTCAATTTTCAAAGACAGGAAAACCTCACTATTAAAACTGCCTGGTCCCAACATGTCCATTATTCAGAGGTTCCATTGTAATTGGCGAGCGGGAGCGAGCCAACCTAGTCGTCGCAACGGGCCGATTTCTCTATTGATTTATTTATTTATTTATATACGACCGACCGTTGTACGTCGTGTAAGTGCGCATGCGCGACTTCATTTCACAACTAACTGTGGCAACCATGGATCGTCAGTCTACAGAGGATGCCCTTCGTCGTCGAAGAGAGAGGGAAAGACAACGTCGTGCCCGTGAGACTCCTGAGCAGAGAGAGGCTCGGCTTTCTCAACAAACAGAACGTCGCGCCCGTGAGACTCCTGAGCAGAGAGAGGCTCGGCTTTCTCAACGCCGACTGCGTGAGACTCCTGAGCAGAGAGAGGCTCGGCTTTCTCAACACCGACTGCGTGATAGGGAACGGCCAAGGGAACGCCTCGCCGCCGAAACAGCGGAAGAAAGGGAAACACGACTAGCGAGACGTCGTGTACAAGATAGAGCTAGACGCGCTGCAGAATCAGGGGAAACGGAACAGGCCAGGCTCACACAGCTCCGAAACTACCAGGCAAGACGAATTGCTGCCGAGTTCAGCGGGGAGAGAGAGGCCCGCCTGCAACAGGTACTTACGCGCAGGAATCAAGAACAGAGAATTACTGCTGAGGCCAGCGGGGAGAGAGAGGCCCGCCTACAGCTGGTACGACTTAACAAACAACAACGGATTGCCTCAGATACTCCACAAGAGACTGAAGTAAAACGTCAGCGTGACCGTCAAAGTCACATGCAGCAGGCAAGTATACTGCCACTTCAACCTCAACTTCACCAGCCAATTGGTCCAATCAAACTTTGAAGTACTTTCAACACCTGTATACACATTTCTTGGTTGGATCGCTCCCGCTCGCCAACAATGGTTACCATTAAACTAGTATATGATGTGGACATTTTCCTTGGCTGCTGAACTATTACACTACCTGGTCAGTGGTCACTATGGTCTTTGAGAGTATGGAGACACTCTCTGTTACTGCCATCCCATATCTTCACTGTCTAGTAATCTACAGAGCCAAAGTTACAGGGGGTGGAGGCTAACAACTGTTCAAATCTCACCAACCACAGAGAGTGGATGGAGGCCTCTTCCTCTATACTAATTAACCTCCGAGATAATTCAGTGGCAAGTAATGTGTTTTTCAGACCTTTTCTGCTAATGACTGTTGCATGACAGTTGAGACCAGTTTCAGCACTTTAACTTTGTCATTATGGTGAATTGATAGTAAAGTCATTATGTGACGCATAAACATCTGCACAGTAGGGACTCACCAGTGGTGGTGATAGTGGTAGAGGAGGAAGGAAGAGATGTGGGGAGGCTGGTAACTGCATGAGGTGGGACATCACTGTGCAGATAAGACGACTACTTTATTGGCGAGCGGGAGCGAGCTAACCTAGTGGTATATACGAACGGCGCGATTTTTTTATTTACGACCCACCGCGTACGTCGTGTAAGTGCGCATGCTCCAGGATTACGCGCTTCTTTTAATCCGAAATGATTTCAAGATTTCTGACATGCTGCCTGATGTGCCATATGTGCGTACGTGTGTGTAGCTAGCTAGCTCCGTACTCTCGCATCAGTCTGAGAGGAAGCCATTCGTCGTCGAAGAGAGAGGGAAAGATAACATCGTGTCAGTGAGACTCCTGAGCAAGGAACGCGCATATTCTTTACACGCTGCCTAGCTGTCATATCGATGCGAAATCTCAGCGAAAGAACCGTCTCGTCTATTCGCTGGCATTCGCTGCGCTCTTCCGAGGCTGTACCTCTTTCCAATCTTCGTGGTTCTAAGGTTCAAGTTGTAAATAGGCTAGGATGGCTAATGCAGATACACGAGTCATTGTGTGCTCGCTCCCGCTCGCCAAAAATGCCATGCATTCGCCTACTAGTACTTGAGTTTGTGAAAGTTCCAATCAAGGGGGGTAGGACAAGTTACGTGAGAACCACATGACAAAAACGCGTTCCATATGCTCATAAGCGTTGTATTGTGCGTGTGCGTCCAGCGTTCGTCCAGTGTCCAGCTTGTCTGCAGTGTCTGCAGTGTCCAGCCTGTCTGCAGAGTCCGGCGTTCCTCCAGTGTCCCAGCTTGTCTGCAGAGTCTGCAAGCTGGGACACTGGAGGAACGCCGGACTCTGCAGACAGGCTGGACACTGGAGGAACGCTGGACGCTCACGTACACGTAAGCGGCGCGGGTGTAGCTGTACGTAGTAGAAGCTACGTACGTGGCCGCGTGACCTTTGACCTGGTAGGATGTCTGTACATAACGAGACTCATTGCATGCACACCGTGCTCTTCGTGACGTCACACCCAGCCGGTTTCTAATTGATGCGCCGCGCACGGTATGGATGGCGAGTCTGCAGCAGCAGTAACTGCTGTAGGAGATGGAGGAGGTGGAGACGGAGGGAGAGGAGAGGCGGGGATGAGTCAGGAGATGATGGAGGAGGAGAGGAAACACTTCAAGCAGATAGCCAACTCCTTCCTCCACTACAAGTAGGTGGGCCAGTCACCACTTCAATTTATAACTACATAGTAGAGTAAACGCCATACATTTAGAGAGAGGTTCTTCATCACAAAATCTATGCATAACTAAGTAGCTGGAAGAAATAGCTGGAGAGTGCTGGATACTAAGATCAGTAGGAGCTGTACATTGTGTGACTGAGACATGTACTGTATGCTGTAGACCTTATGTGATGAGACGTGTGGAGAGACTGCAGAGAGATTACTCCTCCCTTCCCTCCGCCCACAGAGAAATGCTCCCTCTTTATCCCTCACTCCTCCTCTCTGGTATATGCTCAGTATATACCTACACTCGAAGACGTCTTGTATCAAACTGCATACATGTATCTGGATTGTATGCCACATGTTAATGTGTATGTTTCTCGCTTGTTTTGTCTGTTGCTTGTCTCTTATTATGTACTTTTGTGTACACGAATTAGACTTCTTTTATCACACTGCATACACCCGCCTTGATTTGTGTGTTATCTCGTTTGCAACGAAGGTCGTGTGGTTTTTATGATGGTGTAAGTGTAACGGTTGTGGTCGTAATAGAGCCTCATACAAATGTCATGTGAGAAGCATGCGACCTCATAGAATGTTATGTATGTCATGTGAGTGTCATGTGACCTCTACAAATGTCATGGGAGAAGCATGCGACCTCATAGAATGTTATGTATGTCATGTGAGTGTCATGTGACCTCTACAAATGTCATGTGAGAAGCATGCGACCTCATAGAATGTTATGTATGTCATGTGAGTGTCATGTGACCTCGTACAGTTATGGAAGCAGTGGAGAGGAACCAGGGATTTGTACAGACGATAGTCTCCTGTGCAGCTGGCATGTTTGAAAACTCTAATTTCGTGAGTATTTCTCTCATCTTGCGCCGTCTTGAATTGTAGCTCATTGACAAATCCAAAATCTATGGTTTTCATGGGGGAGAGGCTGGGAGCCCTTGTATATCCTGCCACATTCCCTTTAACTAAACTGTCTATGCTCCCTCATTTCACATGTCATCTGTGCGAAAACCACATATTGTAAACCTACTGTAAGTTATCCAATATTGTAACAGCGAGAGGATGGCGGTAGAGGTGTGGCTCAGCTCGGACTCCACGGTTGGAGCAAAGTCAAGACAACCATCAAAACAGTTTCATACAGAGACTGGAGTTCAGAGGTCAGCATTAAACCCACCAACAATTTTTCTTAATGCACCCTTTGTCTGTAGTGTTTTGTGAGTTGGCCTATCATCACCACTGGCTCCAGACTGGAGTTCAGCGGGTCAACATGTACACACCACCACCTCAGTTTTCTATAATGGTCTGCAAATTAACCCATCGTACCATATCGACCTTCAGTCTCCCATTTTTCGCCGCCGGTTTTGCACACGCCCCGTGTCTTGTCCTACTTTATTTTCCCTCGTCCCTGTTATCCTGTCCCTTTCTCTATCTTGTTCACTTGCTAGCTAAACAGTTTCGGTGACCCTTATTTTGCGCTGCATACTCAGCTGTAGTCAGGTATTCAGGGACAGTTGTTGACCTGTACATCATCCCACTTGCTGCTAACCGTCCGAACAGTTGTCGCAACATACGATCTCTCTCTCTCTCTCTCTCTCATTGCCAGGGAGCAGCAGAGAGGGACATGTGCCATAACCAATTATTGATGACATCATCGTTTGTTCCCTCCAGACAAGATGTTAGCATAATAATAATACTCTCTACCTGCTCTTATATATATAACCTTTTAAAATAGTGATATAATATTCTCATTTCACTGTGACATATGGTTGTTCTATTTTTAGTAGCATTACTAAATATAGCCTATGTACTGCACGTTTTCCTTTAATATACATCGTTTTTCCTTTTCGTTTCTCTATCTTTCCCTCTCCTCTCCCCTCAGTCCCAGTGGAGAGGTATCAATCCTGGTGCCAGGGGCAGGACTGGGTCGACTGGCTATGAAATTGCCAGGAGAGGCTACAGCTGTCAGGGAAATGAGTTCAGGCCATCCAGCCACACCATCCATCCGTGGGTGCCCAGTTCTCCACATGATGTCATACGAAACCAGACTGCACCAGTAGCCGTACCTGACTTGAACCCCAGGGCTCTTCCTCAGTTGGGACTCTTCTCCATGACAGCCGGAGATTTCCTCGATGTCTACAGGACTCCAGGTATTGCATGTTACAGCAGGGCTGGTGCTGAACCAAGGGGACATAGTCCCTCTCTCTCTTCATTTGTTCCCTGAATATGCTTCCCAGGGACACTTTACACCCAATTAGCCAACTTTGTATTGAGATATAGGAGCCATTCTTCTGCTAGGATTGCGAGCGCATTGGCATAGCTTGCAATATGTCTGTTATTTTTATACCTGATCAGCCATTGAACAGCGGGATGACATGGAACAGTGACATGTCCTTGGATAACAAGATAAGCCTCAATAAAGTTTCACGGACCAGAGTCATTTCATGGGTGTTTTGCAATCCACACGTGTACTGAGTTAAAATCGTGCGTTTTTCCTGTACAGAGTTGACGAGTTAATTAGAAAAGGTCTGAGGCTCTTTGTTTTATGTACACCTTACTGCTAAAGTGGTTGGCCTCCTCTCTTCCAGATCGTGGGATTGCGTGGCGTGTTCGTTTTCATCGACACGGCCGCACAACATCATCCAGTATCTGGAGAGCATCTATCATATCCTCAGACGCCGGTGGATACTGTTAACATGGTCAAGTAGAGTGGCCCGCGGTTCATTGTAATATCTCAGGCGGGCTTATCTGTGTTCTAACGTCACTCTTCTGTTTGCGAATCGTTGCACAGAAAATGGTTGCGAACAGGGGTACCATGCATAAATTTTGTGCGAAAAGCTTTGTGTTTTCATATTTAAAGAAGGAATACAGTCGTACGTATATAAAGAGGTGTCCTTAGTTGCTGCTACATCCTAACTCTGAACTTTCTCTCTCCCTTTCCCTCTCTTTTCCCTTCTCTCCCTCCCTCTCTCTCTCCCTATCTCTCCCTCTCTCCCTATCTCTCCCTCCTCTCTCTCTTTCTCCCACTTCCCTCCCTGTCTTCCCATCAGGACCCCTCCTCTATCACTATGCCGACATACCAGGGGAGTTCTCTCTGGAACTGAGTTGGGACGACGTCTTGAGAATTGCAAGAGACGAATAGGATTTGAATTCTGGTGAGTTCAACTATCTCTCTCTTTACGCCCTAATGGTTGCCGTAGGTTACATGCAGTTTCCTCCTGGACACTGGTCAACCAACAACAGGTCCATGTGTGCTACCAAGCATGAATGTGTGTTTACTAAATGTCATAGCAACTCACATCAACTTAACTAAGCAAACAAATTAATATCCATACCATAATGTTCTAATTCAGCAGAAAACACGCGCAAAATATTGAACTCCTGGCACTCGCTTGCCAACAATTCTTATAGGATGTTTTTTCTGTTCTGCAGACAGGGAGGAGAGGTTTCCCTGTCCCTCATACAGAACCCCCGCATCCTGATTCAGATACCTACAGTGTATTTACCAGTTGCCAGGAAACCGAGAAAGAGCCACCCCCATTGGCACTCGGTTGTAAATAGTGATGGTGCAATCAGAAGCCACACCCCCTGCCCCATGGCCGCTATAACATTACGCAGTTCCAAATTC
>CASHTH010003877.1:0-14646 GCA_030341885.1 Geodia barretti | reverse complement strand
CTACCATGCGCAAAATAATTCTCGTCCGCGCACACACATCAGACAGGTTCATAGAGAGAGTCTCCAGCAGCAGTAGGGGTGGGCTGGGAGGAGACGGTGGGAGGAGGAAGGTTTTGTGGTACTTCATAATCATCTTCAGCTGTCCCTCTCACTACATTGTAGGCCTCATTGCTGGTGGTCTGGAGCTGGTCTGGATCTCTGGAGTGGGCATCAGTGGTATAGAAATCATCTCACAGTGTTTCATGGGAAGACTTACGCATATGTTGGCTCTGAGAACTTGTAGAGCTCCACTGATTGATTTGTTGTTGCCAAAGCACCAACTGACCCTCTGAAAAGAGCGATTATTACTAAAATCTACCATTGGTAATACCAATGCTGGTATATACCATGCTTTAATTATAGTGTTTTGCTGGGCATACCAACCTAGTCTTTGGCGTTGAACGTCTACTCCTCAGGATCACAATTACTATGACCGTCACTGCAGCTATAAGTGCCACAGCCACTACTCCACCAATGATAGCTCCTGTATTGTTACAATCACAGCTAGTACTCTCTGCCTGTTTAGCATCAGTCACTGCAATATAATATGGCGAATGTTAATAAAACATTATTGAATCTCATTTACCACCAGTGGAGAAAAGTATGGGAGTGCTGTCAGTGGTACCAGCTACATTAGTGGCTGATACAGTGAGTGTGTAGATAGTGGAGGGGTCCAACTGGAGGATGGTGTAGGTAGTGCCAGACAGAGGACCACTGGTGCTCTCAGTGCCTCTGTCAGTGGGTCTCCAGACCACCTCCCAACTGGCCACCCTCCCACTGGACACACTCCAGGAGAGGGAGATGGAGGTGGCTGTTATGGAGCTCACTGACACAAACACCTGCCCTGGAGCTGGGACTGGAATAGGGGATTACATTTAGATGAACTGTAGGACCCTATCTCTCTCTTACTTAGTGTGATTTCAAATGTGGTGGCATCACTGAAGAGGTGTTCAGATGTGGCTACAATGGATATGGTGTATGTCTGTCCATTGGTGAGACCAGTCAGAGTGTAGCTGTTGGTAGAGCCACCATCAATATCCACATCACTGCCTCCAGTGAAGGAGATCCTGTAGCCAGTGGTATCTCCCAGTGGAGAGGGAGGAGTCCAGGTCACTGTGATACTAGTGGGACCATCCTGGACTGCTGTCACATCAGTGGGAGATGGGGGACCTGAAAGTGAGCCAATTTTATTACTGAATGACACATTACAGTAGATACCCTGCAATGTGATGCTAGCTGAAGCAGAAGATGGCTTGCCATTAGACACAGTACAAGCGTATTCTCCTGCAGTAGCCGCAGTCAGAGTGTGGGTGTACTGTGCAGTCACTCGGTCATTCAACACAGTCTGGGTTCCTTGGGTGACAGTGGTGGAGTCTCTTGTCCAAGTGACAGTGGTAGCAGGTCCACCAGTGGAGATACAGGTGAGGGTGAACTGAGGACTGGCTCCATTGAGGTCAGACTCCACTAACACATCTCCAGGAATGGAGATATCTCCTGAGGAATGAACTGCGCATGAGCGGTATCGCTAATGGTGGGCTGGGCTATTGACGTTTACCCGCGCTAGTAGCTCGCGGAGAATCTGACACGGGCTAGCTACGGTAGTAGATAGCATGCGGGAGTCGATACACGCCCTTCGCTGTGGCTTCTTGTGCCTCCAAGGTATATACATAGAGCAAGCGGATCAGGGAGAGCCAGCATACCGCGTCTATACGCATGCGCACCGCTTAATGATGGGTTGGGCCACGGAACTCGGTCCGCGACCGTGCCAGTTTGTCGCTCTCGAACGCAGCCGTTTCAGGAAAATCGCATAATAAGTTTTCTGGTTCGCGTAGTTCTGAAGCCGTTGGTATCGCTCATTAGCCACCTCGTGGCCTGTAGTGCCAGAATAAGCGTCGACACACACACAGACAGACAGACAGACAACAGACAAACCAACTACCGTAACCCTCGCTGCGCATGCGCGCCGAGGGTTACACAGGCAGCACAGTTTGTGATGCATACCTCTTCCACTGTTGTAGAGTCCAACAGAGATTTCTAGATTACTGGATATAGCACCATCTATTAAACAGTGATATATTCCTTCAGCTGCGGGATCAGTAGCAGTGTTCCTCAACAGTCTCACCACCATAGGACCTCTGTTTCTGTTGAATCCTGGAACATCAGTAGTACCAGGACCACCAACTCTGGTCCCATCTGGAACAAACCAGTCTCCTCCAGAATTAGGACTACCAGTTGGTGGAGGATGGTTAGTGATACACAGTAGAGCAGTGTCATCAGTGGAGCCAGTGTCACTGATATCCACATAGCCATTATTAGGAATGGTAGCACCATTCAGACTGAGGAAGACATCTATTGTACATGATGACAAGTGTCAAGTTAAGAGCATTAAAAAAATGACACACACTCGCTCACCATCAGGAGTATTAAAGGTGAGAGGATCACTGTATGCTCCAGTACCAGAGCTGGTGACTGCTGCCACTTGCACAGTGTAGACTATCTCTTTAGTCAGTCCAGACACTGTGGTCATTCCTCCACTGGAGTCTCCTGACACCATCTGGACCTCACTGCTCCCCTCCTCCCCATACCTCGCCCAGTAGCCTGTTATCTCTCCATTCTGATGTCTACACTCCACTGGTCCCCACTGGACTGTGATACTAGTGGAACTCTCCACTCTCACCACCACACCAGTAGGAGGGGCAGATGGAGCTGTGAGCATGGGAGAGAATATCAGGAGAGGGAACCTTGTGCGGTATATTTACCAGCAGTCAGTGTGGTGGCTGTGGTGCTGCCTTCTTGAGTCCCTCCATTCCCAGTCAGAGTGGCAGTGACAGTGATAGAATACTCAGTTCCCTCCTCTAGACCATCCAGGGTGTATGATGTCCCACTAGCAGAGATACCACTTCTGGAGTGAGTGAAACAATCAGTGTTGGTGTTGTAGTAGGAGATGGTGTAGGAGGTAGCAGTCAAACTGTCCTCCAGTGTCCATGAGATGGTGAGGGAGGTAGAGGATGAGGGAGTGGCCGATACAGTCAGTCCATCTGGTGGGGAGAGAATGAGACGACCACAGAGTATACTAACATCGTCTGGGCAGGTCTTGGTTGATCCAATTTTGTTTAGTGTGTGCAAGTTGGGATGACAGAGCAATATTCACCTGGAGTTTCTACAGGGAGGGTAGTGGAAGGTCCAGTACCAGCACTATTGACTGCAGCCACTGACACAGTATACTGTGTGGATGGAGTCAGTCCAGAGATCGTGGCTCGTCTAGCGTCTACATCAACACTAGCAGTTCCTTCTTCCATTCCATCTGAGTTGGTTGCAGTAACTGTGTAGTCTGTGATCTCTCCATTTCTCTGGAGACAAAGCACCTCTCCCCACTGGACAATGGCACTGTTTGGTGTGACTGTAACTAGAGTGATTGGGCCAGGAGGACCACTGGGAGCTGTGGAGAGTAACACCAACCATATTGTAAGGAACTGGGGATTATACAGTGCTTTACCAGTCGCAGTAATCATTGCAGCAACAGCATTACTGACAGGACCACTACCAGCTCCATTAGAGACTGTCACGGTGATGGTGTACCTATTGCCTGGCTCTAGTCCAGTTATTGTATGTCCAGTGAAACTACTGCTAGCCACAGTGACACTACCATCATCCCTCAGATCAGGACAGACAATTGAAGTGTCTCTCTGCCACTGGACCACATAGCCAGTCACCACTGAGCCACTGGGAACACTACCAGATATGATGACAGTAGTGGCAGTGACTGTTGTAGTTGAGTCGAGGACTGGAGCTGATGGAACTGTGGTGGGAACAAAGAGAGTATGGAAACCTAGGGTAACTCTTCATTTTCCTTGGACAAGCTGCCCTGGGTGTAGTTGGCTTGTTTGCTCTGCCTTCTCCCTGCTTGCTACCTAGTTATTGACACAAACGCTAGTTTGTGGGCGCTCTTTCATTCTTGTGTAAACTGAAACACCTACATTAATTGTATTATGACATACCTAAACCAACAGATGCCTGCACTGGTGGACTAGACAAGCCAGATGATGTGGCTACAATGGATATGGTGTAGGTCTGTCCATTGGTGAGACCAGTCAGAGTGTAGCTGTTGGTAGAGCCACCACTGACATCTACACTACCACTGCTGCCTCCTCCAGTGTAGGAGATGGTGTAGCCAGTGATACCATCCAGAGGATCAGGTGGGGTCCAGGTCACTGTGATACTAGTGGGACCATCCTGGACTGCTGTCACATCAGTGGGAGGTTGGGGATCTGAAAGTTAGCCAATGTTGTTACTGAATGACACATTACAGTAAATACCCTGCAATGTGATGCTAGCTGAAGCAGAAGATGGCTTGCCATTAGACACAGTACAAGTGTACAGTCCTCCCAGTCTCCCAGCCACAGTCAGAGTGTGGGTGTACTGTGCAGTCACTGGGTCATTCAACACAGTCTGGGTTCCTTGGGTGACAGTGGTGGAGTTTCTGGTCCAAGTGACAGTGGTAGCAGGTCCACCAGTGGAGATACAGGTGAGTGTGAACCTGTCATCAGAGTCCAAAGTAAAATTCACACCTCCAGACAGTGTAACGATTCCTGCACCAATATCACACTGGAAAAAAACAATTGCAAATCATTTGTATTATTACCTCCTCCACTGTTGTAAAGCCCCACATTGACCGTCTTAAGCCCAAGTGTACTACCATCCTCTATTATACACTGATATATTCCTTCTGTTGGAGTTTCACTCTCCCTCCTTAATAGTCTCACTACCATAGGACCTCTGTTTTTGCCGAATCCTGGAACATCAATATCATCTACTCTTGTCCCGTCTGGAGCAAACCAGTTTCCTGAAGTAGGAGTACCAGGACGGTTAGTGATACACAGTAGAGCAGTGTCATCAGAGGAACCAATATCACTGATATTCAAATGGCCATTATTAGGGATGACAGTTCGATTCAGATGGAGGAAGACATCTATGGATGGAGTGAAGAGCATAGCAGAGGTTCGAACACACATGTGGAATGTAAAATAGCATTTGTGCACAGTATTGAAAATTATTTTGAAAGCTTTTGCGGAATCTCATTGGTCAGAGCATTATCGCTGGATGTCATCATACAAACACTTTGAGATGTATGATGGCTTTGCTTGTGGTCTACTGGTTACACACTCGTGGCTTCAGTTTTCATAGACCACTCAGGCTGCGCCCTGCCCTGTGCCTTATCAAAACTGCCCACTCAGTATGTAGTAGACCATGTGCCACCATCGTACATGTATATCCCCTCAGCCGTTTTTCGATACCGACCTCGGGCTCCGCCCTCGGACGGTATTGAAAATGGCTTCAGGTATATCCCGTATAGCTTGAGTGGGGGGGTTAACCATTACTTCACCCACTCAATATCACGTAATCCTCAATGCATATGCAATCTGAAACTACATAATAACCACAGAGTCTACTCACTATCAGGAGTCTGGATCGAGAGAGGATCACTGTAGATTCCGGTACCACCACTGGTGACTGCTGCCACTTGCACAGTGTAGACTGTCTCTTTAGTCAGTCCAGACACTGTGGTCATTCCTCCACTGGAGTCTCCTGACACCATCTGGACCTCACTGCTCCCCTCCTCCCCATACCTCGCCCAGTAGCCTGTTATCTCTCCATTCTGATGTCTACACTCCACTGGTCCCCACTGGACTGTGATACTAGTGGAACTCTCCACTCTCACCACCACACCAGTAGGAGGGGCAGATGGAGCTGTGAGCATGGGAGAGAATATCAGGAGAGGGAACCTTGTGCGGTATATTTACCAGCAGTCAGTGTGGTGGCTGTGGTGCTGCCTTCTTGAGTCCCTCCATTCCCAGTCAGAGTGGCAGTGACAGTGATAGAATACTCAGTTCCCTCCTCTAGACCATCCAGGGTGTATGATGTCCCACTAGCAGAGATACCACTTCTGGAGTGAGTGAAACAATCAGTGTTGGTGTTGTAGTAGGATATGGTATAGGAGGTAGCAGTCAAACTGTCCTCCAGTGTCCATGAGATGGTGAGGGAGGTAGAGGATGAAGGGAGTGGCCGATACAGTCAGTCCACCTGAGTGAGGGGAGAATGAGACGACCACAGAGTATACTAACATCGTCTGGGCAGGTCTTGGTTGATCCAATTTTGTTTAGTGTGTGCAAGTTGGGATGACAGAGCAATATTCACCTGGAGTTTCTACAGGGAGGGTAGTGGAAGGTCCAGTACCAGCACTATTGACTGCAGCCACTGACACAGTATACTGTGTGGATGGAGTCAGTCCAGAGATCGTGGCTCGTCTAGCGTCTACATCAACACTAGCAGTTCCTTCTTCCATTCCATCTGAGTTGGTTGCAGTAACTGTGTAGTCTGTGATCTCTCCATTTCTCTGGAGACAAAGCACCTCTCCCCACTGGACAATGGCACTGTTTGGTGTGACTGTAACTAGAGTGATTGGGCCAGGAGGACCACTGGGAGCTGTGGAGAGTAACACCAACCATATTGTAAGGAACTTGGGGATTATACAGTGCTTTACCAGTCGCAGTAATCATTGCAGCAACAGCATTACTGACAGGACCACTACCAGCTCCATTAGAGACTGTCACGGTGATGGTGTACCTATTGCCTGGCTCTAGTCCAGTTATTGTATGTCCAGTGAAACTACTGCTAGCCACAGTGACACTACCATCATCCCTCAGATCAGGACAGACAATTGAAGTGTCTCTCTGCCACTGGACCACATAGCCAGTCACCACTGAGCCACTGGGAACACTACCAGATATGATGACAGTAGTGGCAGTGACTGTTGTAGTTGAGTCGAGGACTGGAGCTGATGGAACTGTGGTGGGAACAAAGAGAGTATGGAAACCTAGGGTAACTCTTCTTTTTCCTTGGACAAGCTGCCCTGGGTGTAGTTGGCTTGTTTGCTCTGCCTTCTCCCTGCTTGCTACCTAGTTATTGACACAAACGCTAGTTTGTGGGCGCTCTTTCATTCTTGTGTAAACTGAAACACCTACATTAATTGTATTATGACATACCTAAACCAACAGATGCCTGCACTGGTGGACTAGACAAGCCAGATGATGTGGCTACAATGGATATGGTGTAGGTCTGTCCATTGGTGAGACCAGTCAGAGTGTAGCTGTTGGTAGAGCCACCACTGACATCTACACTACCACTGCTGCCTCCTCCAGTGTAGGAGATGGTGTAGCCAGTGATACCATCCAGAGGATCAGGTGGGGTCCAGGTCACTGTGATACTAGTGGGACCATCCTGGACTGCTGTCACATCAGTGGGTGGTTGGGGATCTGAAAGTTAGCCAATGTTGTTACTGAATGACACATTACAGTAAATACCCTGCAATGTGATGCTAGCTGAAGCAGAAGATGGCTTGCCATTAGACACAGTACAAGTGTACAGTCCTCCCAGTCTCCCAGCCACAGTCAGAGTGTGGGTGTACTGTGCAGTCTCTGGGTCATTCAACACAGTCTGGGTTCCTTGGGTGACAGTGGTGGAGTCTCTGGTCCAAGTGACAGTGGTAGCAGGTCCACCAGTAGAGATACAGGTGAGGGTAAACCTGTCATCAGAGTCCAAAGTAAAATTCACACCTCCAGACAGTGTAACGATTCCTGTACCAATATCACACTGGAAAAAAACAATTGCAAATCATTAGTATTATTACCTCCTCCACTGTTGTAAAGCCCCACATTGACCGTCTTAAGCCCAAGTGTACTACCATCCTCTATTATACACTGATATATTCCTTCTGTTGGAGTTTCACTCTCCCTCCTTAGTAGTCTCACTACCATAGGACCTCTGTTTTTGCCGAATCCTGGAACATCAGTATCATCTACTCTGGTCTTGTCTGGAGCAAACCAGTCTCCTCCAGAATGAGGGGGATTGCCAGAAGATGGTGGAGGACGGTTAGTGATACAGAGTAGAGCAGTGCCATCAGTGGAACCAATATCACTGATGTACAAATGGCCATTATTAGGGATGACAGCTCCATTCAGACTGAGGAAGACATCTGTGGATGGAGTGAGTGAAGAGCATAGCAGAGGTTCGAACACACATGTGGAATGTAAAATAGCATTTGTGCACAGTATAGAAAATTAAAAATAAGGTGTTTTGAAAGCTTTTGCGGAATCTCATTGGTCAGAGCCTTATCGCTGGATGTCATCATACAAACACTTTGATGTATGATGGCTTTGCTTGTGGTCTACTGGTTACACACTCGTGGCTTCAGTTTTCATAGACCACTCAGGCTGCGCCCTGTGCCTTATCAAAACTGCCCACTCAGTATGTAGTAGACCACGTGCCACCATCGTACATGTATATCCCCTCAGCCGTTTTTCGATACCGACCTCGGGCTCCGCCCTCGGACGGTATTGAAAATGGCTTCAGGTATATCCCGTATAGCTTGAGTGGGGGGTTAACCATTACTTCACCCACTCAATATCACGTAATCCTCACTGCATATGCAATCTGAAACTATAATCACAGAGTCTACTCACCATCAGGAGTCTGGATAGTGAGAGGATCACTGTAGACTCCAGTACCATAGCTGGTGACTGCTGCCACTTGCACAGTGTAGACTGTCTCTTTAGTCAGTCCAGACACTGTGGTCATTCCTGATACAATCTGAACAATCCTGGCTTCCTCGCTGCTCCCCTCCTCCCCATACCTCACCCAGTAGCCAGTTATCTCTCCATTCTTATGTCTACAATCCACTGGTTCCCACTGGACTGTGATACTAGTGGAACTCTCCACTCTCACCACCACACCAGTAGGAGGGGCAGATGGAGCTGTGAGCATGGGAGAGCAGATTCAGGAGAGGGAACCTTGTGCGGTATATTTACCAGCAGTCAGTGTGGTGGCTGTGGTGCTGCCTTCTTGAGTCCCTCATTCCCAGTCAGAGTGGCAGTGACAGTGATAGAATACTCAGTTCCTCCTCTAGACCATCCGGGTGTATGATGTCCCACTAGCAGAGATACACTTCTGAGTGAGTGAAACAATCAGTGTTGGTGTTGTAGTAGGATGATGGTATAGGAGGTAGCAGTCAAACTGTCCTCCAGTGTCCATGGAACTGTGGTGGGAAACAAAGACACTACACAATGAAGAGCAGAGAAGAGGAAAAAAGAGAGGGGGGAGGGCTTTCTAATTTTGCATACCTATTCTAGGTTGCCCCTTCAGCCCATCCCCCCCATGTATGTTCCGGCAATTTCATTTTCCGCTTTTCGATCTTATCCTTACTATTTTCTCTCTTCACCCTCCTTTTTTCTCTCCGTGTTTTTTACCCGTATTTTCTTACTCGTCCTGCCCCCCTTCTTCCCCTTCGCTTCCCTTCTTGTTCCGCTCCTTTCCTCCTGCCCATTCCTTCGCCCCTGTCACTTTTCCCTCTATAATTCTAGATACCTTCTTTATCCTTCTCTGTACCTCTCATCTATCTTATCTCCACTCTTACCCCCTCGCCTCCCCCCTTCTCTATCATCGCCACCTCTGATTACTTTTTCTCTCCTATCACTCTTGCTTTTATTGTTGTTCCTTCCTTTCTTTCTCCCCGCTTCTCCATCGACTCTCCCTTCCTCACCCTCCCCTCCCTCCCTTACCTTTCCTTACCCTCTCCATGCTTCCCATTTCTTTTGTTTTTCATTCGCCTCTCATTTTGCCCCCTGATCCCCTCCTCCTCCTTTTCTCACCTTTTTTACATCTCTTCGATTCCTCCGGAAAAAAGAGCTGTCCTGAGCGTAGTTGACTTGTTTGCTCTGCTTTTGCCCTGCTTGCTACCTAGTTGTTGACACATACACTAAGTTAATAGGTTGTTGGTGCTCTTGCATTCTTGCGTAAACTGAAACACCTACACATTAGTGTTTTGACATACCTAAACCAACAGTGGCCTGTACTGGTGCACTAGACAAGCCAGTTGATGTGGCTACAATAGATATGGTGTAGGTCTGTCCATTGGTGAGACCAGTCAGAGTGTAGCTGTTGGTAGATCCACCACTGACAGTCTCACTACCACTGCTGCCTCCTCCATTGTAGGAGATCCTGTAGCCAGTGATACCATCCAGAGGATCAGGTGGGGTCCAGATCACTGTGATACTAGTGGGACCATCCTGGACTGCTGTCACATCAGTGGGAGGTTGGGGACCTGAAAGCGAAGCACTCAATGATACTATACCATTGGGAAGTATATAGGGACCTGAAACGTATCCATAGGAAATTTGAATTTGTAGTATTGAGGAAATCATGCTGTTGACCTGCCGACCTTTGGCTATAGTGACACTTTTACAACTATTAATATATTGAGTGGATTACTTTACTGCCCAAACCTTAAGTGGTTCACAAGCACTTGGAGAGTATATACCCGCAGCTCTCTGTCAACACTGAGAGTTGAACGTGCATCTATGTCCACATTTCACATAATTGGCGAGCAAAGTGAGCCTGTCTGAATGCAGGGGCACATACCGTAACAGCCGCAAAATATTAGAGCTGCTTGCTTCACTTGCCAAAAATGTGTTGCATTCCTCTAGTATTCGTTTGTTTTTTAGCCTGCATGCCAAAACAGCGATTTGCGGACATTTTACCTGTTACAACGGAGCTAGCTGACGCAGAAGATGGCTTGTTGTTAGACACCATACATGTGTACTCTCCTGCAGTAGTCACAGTCAGAGTGTGGGTGTACTGTGCAGTCACTGAGTCATTCAACACAGTCTGGGTTCCTTGGGTGACAGTGGTGGAGTCTCTGGTCCAAGTGACAGTGGTAGCAGGTCCACCAGTGGAGATACAGGTGAGGGTCAGCTGGCTAGGGTCAAATGTCACTCCTCCAGATATTGAGATGTCTCCTACAGTAAAGAACCAAAGCCTAAGGGTCCTAATTGCTAATCGGAAAAAAAAAAGTAACTGTAAGTGAGTGCATGAGTTACTGGAATAGGCATGCATGGGGAGTAAGTCATGGATGCATTCATGCTAGCTGATAAATAACAAGAAGCCAATAATTAAATTTACCTCCACTGGCAGGATACAGTCCCACATAGACCGTGTCTCTCACTGAGATGTCAGTATCATCATGGACAGCACCAGTTGGAATATCACAGCGATAGATCCCAGTTGGTGAGTTAGCATTAGTGTTACGACGTAATTCAACTCCCTGAGATACACGTAACTCATAGATATCACCACTTCCACGAAATACCAATCTAGTTCCATCAGGGAAGTACCAGTCTCCACGATGAGCACCATCACCACTAGTACAACATGTGGGCAGGTCAGTGATACACTGAACACCTTCACCACCATCAACAATGTCAGGTCTCCCCACTTGACTGATGTCGACATAGGAATGGTTGGCCAGAGTCTGGCTCATGAAGGAGACATAAGGAACAGTCTGAGAGTGGACCTCCACCAGAGACCAGAGGAGACTCAACAGAGACACAATTCTCATCATTGATCTGTTGCACATCACTCACACCACCGACTGAGCAACTGAGTTAACGCAGGCTGATAGATAGCAGAGATAAGACACTCCATATATGGAAAACAGAAAATTCCGGGCATACTTTTATCAACGTATACTCATGTGTTAGCAGCTTTATAATAACAGGATGTGTAACGTCCAACAGTAGTACACAAACTACATTGAAACAGATTTAGTAGAGAGAAAGTCAGTCATGTACTGGTCGCAGAGGTCAGGCACATCTTGCTGGACCCAGTGACTGCAGTTGGGAATATGTCTGGAGAGGAGAGAGGGTGACAGAGTGGGGAGAGAGGAGAGAAACACGGCATTGTTGGTCATACAACCTAATCTCCCACTAACTTCACAGTCAGGTCAGAGCAGATGGTGTCGTGGCAGTCTGCCATCTCTCTCTGCAGCACGTGATCATCATCTCCCTGTACCAGCAGTTACACACACACTTACCAAACACTGCTGGGCACTCGTCCTACAAACCATAGTGGTATATGATTTTTTCTAGAGCACATTCGTAATTTGGTGGCATGTTCTGCATAGAGCACATTGATTATTGGGCTCTTGGGATCACTCTATAGTGTTTGTATGTTTGTCACGTACCCATATGATGAGAGTTGGGACAGAAATTGTCCACTTATCGCGAGGCAAGCTGTCCTTGGGAGATGAGAACATGGCACGATAGTAGTTGATGGGTCCAGTGAGTGCTCCTGGCCTGGAGAACGTGTACTTGTAGGCCTCCACCACTTCAGCCGGGAACTGATCTCTGTTCTTGACTCCCTGTGGCAGGCAACATGCAGAAAACAGTTCACCTATACTGGAAGACAAATCAGTTTTAAACAAATTCTTTTAGAAAAAACTTTTTAATTGACAGAAAACGGAGTGTGAATGAAGACACTTATGCATGAAGGTACCTCAAACCTATAGTAAAAGAGACCTACAATGGGCTACATACTGAGGTGTGGCTGGTGAAGAGTTGCTCCAGAAACTGGTAGTCCTGGAGACTGATCAGAGCCTCAGGCAATCTCGGGATCTGGAACAGGAATATGAACTGGAGAAAAGGGAGAGAGAGAGGGAGAGAGGGGGGGGGCAGGGATAGGGGGCCGGGGGAGTAGTTTAGAGTGATATGGATGAGAAACTGACCCAAGATCTCCTCAACTGTGTCCAGCTATTCTCAAGGAAATTCTTGAACACCCTGCATAGTGAAATTGAAAGCCACATTAACATTAGTCAACTAACATTAAATTTCGAACCTTCCATGAGGGCAGTTCAGGACAATATGTCTATCAACCAACTCCGGATACCTCTGAGTTACTCTCCTGCAATTAAATCAAATTCATTGGAGTTTGACCACACCCCTCACCATGAGACCACGCCTCCCCAGTCGTGGCCGACGAGGATGCAAGAGGAGTGGCCGAGGGCGGGGATGAGTTCGACAATGTCTGCAGTGAGGTGGTTGAAGGAGTATTCCGAGGACCACACCCTCTGTGGAGAGAGAGAAGCTACACAATTAAAGGGGTCCTTACAAAATTTTTTTAACTTCATGGGTTGAATTCTATTATATATGGCTACGCAATAAGGGCGTAACTTTTTGATTAAAACATCGTTCTCTTTTTTACACTACCTCATATCGACAGCCACCACATGGTAGTCTTTACAGAAGGCCTTCAACTGATGACGCCGTGAAAACTAGAACTGCATAAGTACGGGGGAAAAGTGAACGTGTGATGAGTGTGAGATGTGAGGAGTGAGAGAGGTGACCTCGGGGAAGCCATGAAGCAGCAACATGAGAGGCTTGGACGTGTCTCCTGCACAGACGCAGTGGAACTTTAGTCCATTGGCTGTCACGTACTCGTGGGAGCCCAGAGCAGGGTCCAACAGACAGGCCGGGGGGACTATTCAATTCCCCACACTAACAACCATGAACAGCCACTGATTTACTAGAGCTAGGCACTTACTGTCTCTAGCTGTCCTTTTCAGCGCTTTGCGTGGGTTTCTGAGGAGCGCGAAGAGCACGTACAGTAACTGTCCTACAGCGTACACGCAAAACAGAACGGCCACAGCAGCCAGCAAACGTAGCTTCTTCAGAGCCATCTTTGGGATGCATGCACTATGACCTTCAGATTCACAAAAATATCACGTCATAATGAAGCTTTGCTGTGCGATGTAAAAAAATTATGTCAAATTGCAATTATTAAAAACGAGTAAAAACAAAGGTGAAGACAAAATATAATACTTCAGCTACAACGTCATTTATACACACAGAGTGTCAGTGTCAGACAGGTTCATAGGTGTTGTCCCCAGCTGCAGGTCGGGATGGGGAGGTTGGGGGAGGAAGGTTTTGTGGTACTTCATAATCATCTTCAGCTGTCCTTCCAGTCCCTCTCACTACATTGTAGGCCTCATTACTGGTGGTCTGGAACGGACTTCTGCGGAAAAGACGAACACGCATTGCGTGAATCTTCATAATATTATTCTTGAGGGTGTTACAGCATACATAGAATAGGTTGTGGTGAGTGAGGAGTCTTTTAAAACTTCATGGGTTGAATTCTATATAGGCTACGAATAAGGGTGAAACTTTTGATTATAAACATTGTTCTCTTTGTTACACTACCTCATATCGACAGCCACCACATGGTAGTCTTACTGAAGCCTTCAACTGATGACGCCACGAAAACCAGAACTGTATAAAACATTACGGGGAAAAGTGAATGTGTGAGGAGTGTGAGATGTTGAGGAGTGAGAGAGGTGACCTCGGGGAAGCCGTGAGCAGCAACATGAGAGGTTTGGACGTGTCTCCAGCACAGACACAGTGGAACTTTTAGTCAATGGCTGTCACGTACTGGTGGAGCCAGAGCAGGGTCAACAGACAGCTGGAGGAACTATTCAATTCCCACACTAAAAACCATGAAACAACCACTGTTTTACTAGAGCTAGGCACTTACTGTCTCTAGCTTGTCCTTTTCAGCGCTTTGCGTGGGTTTCGAGGAGCGCGAAGAGCACGTACAGTACTGTCCTACAGCGTTAAACGCAAAACAGAAACGGCCACAGCAGCCAGCAAACACGTAGCTTCTTCAGAGACATCTTATGCATGCACTTGACCTTCAGATTCACAAAAGTATCACGTCATAATGAAG
>CASHTH010003875.1:0-19877 GCA_030341885.1 Geodia barretti | reverse complement strand
AGCACATATTTGCCCCCTCACCCTGACCCTCTTTCATTATTAACGACCCCTTGTGTTCTGCAATGTATTGTAACATCTTCTAAACGGGCAGGTCACCCGCAGCGACTGTCTCACCATGTGTTGAGGAAGTTCCTGATGTTGGTCATCTTCCTGGACCGAGCCAAGTTGACGCGATTCCTAGACCACAACCCCTGTCTCTTCCAGCCTTCTGCCACCATCAAGGTAATATACATACACCTCTGTGTGTACAATGGACCTCATCTCTGCATAACCACATTTTAACTCTTGGTGTGCATGCGCAGCGAGGGTTACAGTGCTTGGTTTAAATATTGGTGACTATTCTTTGCACAGTTGCATAGTAACAAGTGTACCGTGCAGACAATTCGATCATTTTCCCCTCCCCACTAATTCTCCTCCGTCACTCTTTGTTCCCAGTCAAGTCGTGACATGCTCCAGCGTTTCTCACGCAAGTATCTGGCGGGTGAAGGAGACATTATCAGACACCTCTCACTTGCCAGATATGTGGTCACTCACGTTCAGGTATGGCACCACACTATACTTTATAAGTATACGTACATAACACACGTACACAGCGCAATTTGTGTACATATTTGTGAGTAAGACAACGCAAAGTCTGAGTGCCTTTTAACCCTAACTGGCCTAACGACAGAGAGACAAAGCCAGTATACATATGTATGTACATAGGTTCTTAGCTTTAGAATTAACAATGCCCTCTCGTGCCATGTCGTACGTTGTGCCGCAAAGATTTCTCACCTCCCGATGCAGCAACACTGCACGGCACAGCAGGGCAATGCAACGTAATAATTGTTTGCTGTACATTGATGGTGAAGCTGTATAATTGTGGTTGTTGCACATGTAGACGGCTCTGGATGAATTTGACTATCATGTGGAGAACTTGGCCACTGATCTCAGAGATGGACTCAGAATTACGTAAGATTCCCTCCCTACCAAATACCATGTATGTACATCTCAACTGTGTAGCTTTTGCATTACCCCCTACCTTATCCATCTATATTCACATTATCCCACAGTGGTTGTTGCACTATAGTGATGCAGTTGGTACAGCTGGGTGCAAAAATTGTTTTTTTTAAAACACTCATTGTCGATTTTCGTCAAAACCCTTGCACAGACACCAAACATTGAATCTTTCTGTACATGGAGAGAGAAACCTAAAGGAAGGCTTCCACCTGCCCCAAAAAATTCTATGTATGTATGTACAATTATAATAACTTCTCTCCACCCCACTCCCCTCTCTCTCTCTCTCTCTCTCTCTCTCTCTGTCTCGCTCTCCCTTTCTCTGTAGGCGGCTGGTGGAGATATTGACTGGTGACTGGGAGTTGTCTCGTCAGCTGAGAGTCCCTGCTACCACCAGAATGCAGGTCACAACTCTCTCCTGTCACTACTGGTGTACAAAATTACACATTGGGAACATTGCACTAATGTGTGAACATGCAAGAGAGAAACGGTTACAGCTTGCTTGCATTGTGTATACATTTTTGAGTGTGTACATAGCTGCATGTAGCAACTTTTAAGACTCGTGATGGCTTTTAAGCTTTTTTCCGTAGCACTTTTTATCCCAAATTTCATCCTGTATGACTCTTAAGAGAAAACATAACTCGGGAGAATACCAGACTGACTGACTCCTATGGTGGCAAGCACACAAGTCTACAGTGTACATACATGTTGCGTAGTAATTTGCACATCATCATAATGTATCCGCAATGACTGACTGAGTTGCATCTATACAGTGCGTAGTGTAGCCCATTCAATGATTTGTGTGCAGAATCTCCTGGATCATTCTGTCTTTTGTTCAAAAATGTGCCCTTTCTTCATCATCACCAGAGACTGCACAACGTGGAGGTGGCCCTGAGCAGCCTAGGTCGCAGCATGCCAGTGTATGAGAGGTCTGGTGAGGCCGTGGTGGATGGCCACAGGGAGAAGACTCTCGCCCTCCTATGGAGCATCATCTTCCACTTCAAGGTCTCCCATTAACACGTTGCACACGGTACTATAGTAGGCCACTATAGTGGCCCTCATGGATAATCAATGAGGTTAGAGAAATGTGTTGAAAAAACAAACGATGAGGCCTCAAAACCACGTAGCAGACATATAAACACATGTGCAGAGGTTTCAATCATGTCACGGTCACTGCACACGTGCACATGCAGTATAAATTGTGCTCACGGCATTGGCTGGCATGTATTTTCTTATTTTAATCCGGTGTTTGAATCAAACAGTGTTTTCAAAGTGTTTTTTTGCTTCTGTGGCTGCTCTCTGAGCTTGCTGCTGGCCAATGCTGCTGACCACTCCATACGTAAACAGCAACGCAAAATCAATACGAGCAACACTCAGGACAACACCACATTGTGTACATCTTCTCCAGGTGAAGCTCCAGCTGAACGTGTCGGAGCTGAAGGAGGAGATAGCGGTGCTGGAGAGCCAGAGACCACACCATCTCTCCTACCAGTTCAACACTGGCCGGCGGTCGTCCCTGGAGCCAGTCATCTTCCCTGACCCCACCCTCTCCCTCATCCTCCACTGGTGCCGGGCTGTAGGGAACCTCTACGGCGTCCAGGTCAGTTCAACTACACAACAGCTCTTTTCCTTACTTTATCGAATGAAACGTTTGTGGAAAAAACTTTATAATCCTTGGAACAGCGGACTACTAAACTGTAACCTGATGTAATTATGTTGCGAAGAAGTATATATATACAACAGATGGCACTAAAGACGACTATTTCCTTCCCAAATATTTCTTTACTATACATGTAGACTAAATTTTATTTTGGAATTGTCCTTACCCGGTACGTAAATTGTGCAGGGTTTCATGCTATCATGCAGTTAAGGTGACTGGTAAGTTTTCTGGGTGATTTGCTTGTGTCTGTAGCACCAAAGTGAGTAGCCCCTGCAATTAATTTTCCGCTTTCTTCTCAAGTGGCAGTGACCAGAGCACAACATAATTGCCGAGCGTATTAGCGTGAGGCAACTACTCCGGGTTGTATTCTCGTACGTACGTACGTGTCGGTCACGCTTAAGAATGTCAATTAGTCACACTTAGGAATGTCCAATTCCGTCATTCGTAGGAAGTCTAGCTTCCACCATGCGTGCAGGTTCGTAGGAAGTCTGGCTTCACGCGCAGTCAGTAGAGCGCGCGCACGAGCGGCCTCAGTCGGACTGTTTACGCATTGGCTGGCAGGCGCGAGGCAAAATATGTGCGTACGCATTCCTAGTACTTCCTTAAGAAGCCCTTTACATTTAGGGCCAGAGTGGTTAGCTGTTAGTCTTGTACCCAGCCACTCCACCCACAGTTGGAAAGGAGTGCCTGGGGGCTTTGACGCAAACCCTGGTGCTGAAGACGACATATCCGAACCCCTTGTCTAGTATGTGATGCATACGGGACCCGTCGCGGACTATGGATGCATGTGATGTTGAGTGGTGGCCCATTCTGCAATCTGATTGGAGATACCATTTTCAAGATCTAGAACCACAGTATTCACGTGATAAGTTGGTGGAGTCTGGGCACGATCACTGGTCAGCTACGTCAGGTGCATTATGCGTGATACCTACACTGGTTTATCTGTAGTACTGTAGCATTTCTCTGCTGCTCCTCGACAGGCTTTACACAAGTTTTCACTGAATTAGAAGGTGCAAAGTGTAAACATCGGCAGCTTTAATCTGTTGCGTGCAAAAGGTTGGCACGAGAATTGCATTCTGTTTAAGCACACCTATTGTGTATACTGGTGGAATGGGTACGCATGACGTTAACTTGTAAACCAATTTCCCTATGAAAACCACAGTAGGGACAAAGTGTGGTTACATTTCTGTTATACAGACAGTTCAACATCTACAGAATGCTGGCTTCATTGCCGCGGCCCAATCCGCATGCCAGATTGCGAGTTCGGGTTTTGTCTCGGTGCTGGCCTTTACTAGCAGGAGTGGGGAGGGGCCTAGGCTCAAAACCACGAATGTCTGGGCATGGTCAGCACATACCAGTGGCAAAGCCTTGTGGGGATGAATCTCATTAGTTCAGAACCACAAGTGCTGCGCTCCTGGTAGCTTTTATAAACTCATGATGCCAGAGAGAGAAATTGCGGTATGCTCTGCTGATGAGGGCCAACAAGCCTGAAACAGCTGTCCAGAGCTCCCCATCTTTTTTTCTTTTGGCATGTCTCTTCATGATTTTTCGGGCTACCAAAGCCAAGAGTTGCATTTACTTTTGTCAATTATACTATAAAAACCTTCGTTTTAAACACGAATACCAACTTCCTACCAAAACGACTGTAGGAAACAAGGTCATATTATGTGCATGTATGTACCTACCAACCATCCAGCCTTTTGCTTAGTAATCAAGCAAAAATACTGCCTTTCTCACCATAAAATTGCCAAATCCCTCTTTTGTACCAACCTGTGATGCCATACGTACATTTTGAATGGACACGTTCAAACAAATATGCTCAAGGTTGACACATTTCTCACGTAATAGTTTATCTGCAGGCTAGTAAAAATTATGATTGTGTACATGTTGTACACAGCGTGAAACATGTCTTTGTAACATTTTTGTTGCTGCAAAACCCTCTGTCGGTTCCAAGTTACACAGTTGGGTGACTTGATGGTTTTTGTACCATGATTCCACATCAATAACCAACTTCCCTACCAAAACTACAGTAGGGAATAAGTTATTAGATTCTTTACAATTACATGTTGTACACACTGTGCAACATGTATTTTACCGTAATATCCTTCAATTCATACTCACTCCATTGTTTGTACAATGTCCATGCTACTCCGTTTCTCTTCCATTACAATGCAAGTGGTAAATATATTTTCAAGGGAGTACATAGCTACATACCTAGGGGAACGCAGTCTTCAATAGTACATACACCCTTTTTGTATATAAGAGGGCGAATGTTTTCGCTTACCATTGCTCCAAAACTGAGTGTGGGTGTTGCGTGAATGTTTATTGTTTGACTCTGTGTGTATATGGATATTTTTATCAGGGGTTATGAGAAAACTTTCAATGTTTGCATGAGTCATACTCCATACTTATAGTGATCTGATGAAGTAGCCAGTGGACCAGTGCGTGCAGTTACCAGTAATGAAGAACACTCTTGCAGCTGTTGCTCTTAGTCTCCTGCTACTGTTAGTTACCGTCACAAAAAGTGGTGTAGTTTGTTCCCCTAGAGTCAATCAGTTGGACAATGGTTGGGAGGACAAATCTATAGAGTCAGGGGACAAAAAGAATCTAAATTCTTCAATAAACTATGAGAGAGGTATTGATATTCTCCAAGATGGTGTAAATGACCAAGCATGTCATGACTCCAACATATGGTTTGTGTGGAATAGCCAAACAAAGTCTTGTCATTGTGGCAGTGATCTGGGTGGAATTGTGAATTGTGATACTGTCACAAAAGAACTGTCGGTAATAGACTGTTACTGCCTTACAGTTCATTACACTACAAGTGGAACAACGTTCCCATTAGTTGGCAATTGTATTTTCAACTGTGAAAACGTTTCACTGTTTGACTTTGTTTATCACGGTGCACCGTCTGACTGTGCTAGTCTGAAGAGACAAGGAACACTCTGTGGACAGTGTCTGGATGGCTACACTGTGCCAGCATATTCCTATGCGTTTAAATGCATCAGATGTGACAGTGAAATGGAAAACTGGGGACTCTACATAGTCTTTGCCTTTCTCCCTCTCACAGTCTTCATTGTCATAATACAAGTGTTCAGGATCAATGCTATTTCCCCAAAGCTCAATGTGTTTGTTTTTGCAGCTCAGGGTATTTCAGTTCCGTTCTTTCTTAGAATCCTACTATACGTATTATCACAAGCAAATGTAGTGTTTGTTGATTTGCTTGTTAGACTTATCTTAGCTCTTTATGGGATTTGGAATCTGGATTTTCTTCGAGTTAACATCTTACCCGATGTTTGTATAAATGTCATTCCTCTTCACATCCTGGTTTTGGACTATCTTATAGCCATCTATCCTATGTTAGTAATGGCTGCTGCATACACTATGGTTGAATTGTATGGCTTTGGTTTTAGACCATTGCGGTACATGTGGAAGCCCTTTCACTATTTCTTTGCTCGATTTCGTCGTCACTGGGGTATACAGACCACCATTATGGATGCCTTTGTCACATTCTTCTTCCTTTCCACCACTAAACTGTTGAGTGTGTCATTTGATCTTTTAATTCCTACCAGAGTCTTAACAAAATATGGAAATTTGTACTCGTGGAGCTTGTACTATGACTCCAGCATTGAATACTTTGGTAGAGAACACCTGCCGTATGCACTGTTGGCCACTAGTATCCTGGATTGTCTTCATTGTTTTCCCAACGTCTCTGTTACTCTGTTACCAATGCAAGATATGTCGCAAATGTCTGAAGAAATGCCTAATCGGAGGGGAAATGTTAGATAAATTTGTAGACACCTTTCAGAAGTACTACAAAGATGGCAGTAATGGAACATATTTTAATTGGCAGTGGAGTGTTACACATCATACGCAATGTTACATGCAAGTGTAAACTGGGACAATTATTAATATTTCCCTTGTACTTCAAATGCTTTGTGGTTTAGCATGCTTTCTTTTCTGAGTTTGTACTGGTGGGTTTAGTATTAATACTATTAACCTAAGACAGCTTTCAGCACCACCAACGGCCTCTACAAATTGCACATGATGCTGTTTGGATTGTGCAATGCATAAAAACCTCTTCAGCGGGAGATGACCAGCACCCCAGTGGTTCTGGACTGTGCCTAAAAATAAGCCTTTTTCCAAAGTGAAGTCCAATCCCTTAGACATCATAACTATTATTGTGGGGTCATTGCCACTGACTCCAGGAAAACGGAGAGAGTATATTTGTTGCAGCTACTAACAACTAAACATGATCTCCGACATTTAATTTCAGGGTATTACAAGCGGTTTATTGCCTGCCAGAGTGTCCTATCACAATCCCTATATTGTTTCCTAGGTTAACTATTAAACATTCACTTTCGATTAGCCATTACCACACTTATGTAAAAAGTGGCTATCCATTGACAACCACTTTTGAACCAGGGAAGTAGGGCATGATCACGTTTTGGCAGTATTTGCTGATTCAGAGCTGCAGTGTGTCTTTAGATCTTAGTTTATAAGTTTCGAGGGGGTTTTCGAGCTACATACCAGCTACTTGTTTTGATATCATTGGCTGTGCTGGACCGCAAGCTGCCTTGCAAGCCGTGGCTGCCACTTTTCTTTGTTTGCTTGCTGGTGCATGGTCATAAATGGCTCATGTTAGCCGGTTTGTGTGGAAAATGGCTAGCGTGGAGCCTGACAGTGGAGCGACAAAGACAAAACACAAGACAAGATGCAAAACGACCATCTTTATCGCTCTCTGGCAAACGTAAAATGTGCTGTACCGGTACCTGCCCCTTTTATACGCAGAGTCCCTGGGGTGTTCGTAATGTGGATTTTCCTACTTAATTGACATTGCAACTGCACGTTTAAATCGAGCCTACATATGTACCATGACTCGAGTTTACAAGTACTGTGGGCATACTTCCAATAGACCCCACTTGTTATTAAACACAGATACAAACTGAGGGCAAGCAAATCAAGTTATACGCACGGGTTTGCACGAAGGTATAACATGATTTGCATGGTAGACGATATAAACGGCACAAAATGGTATGGGTATGTCATGTAACAATAGACCATGTGATGCCAAGAGAAAAAAGATGAGAGCTCTGGACAGCTGTTTCGGGCTTGTTGGCCAAAGCATACTGCAACTTCTCTCTCTGGCATCACGAGTTTATAAGGCAAAGTTGAGCGCAGCACTTGTGGTTTTGAACTAATGATATTCATCCCCACAAGGCTTTGCTCAGGTGCGGCGCTTGTGGTTCTGAATTAATGAGATTCATCCCCACAAGGCGTTGCCATGTACAGCGTAATTCATATGCCAAACACCCGGGCATTAGGTTAGTGTAGAGTTGCGACATTTTGACTCATGAACTTAACACAACTCGGGGTTTCTTACACACTATTCATGAGGTTGTCCCCATGTAATTGGAGAGCAAAAGTTAGTAGTTTCAACAGGCTTTATTTTCTATATTTTTTATGTGATGGGAACTGCACATCCGTAAATTTCTACGTGATTCTAAATGCGTGTGAAACGCTTGAAAAAACAGAACTGGTCGCTTTGCCTGCAAAAAAATGTGTTGCATCCCTCTGGTATTGTCTTACATGGTGCTGTGTGTGTGCAGGTGTGCAACTTCACCAATTCCTTCTCAGACGGCCGTCTGCTGTGCTACCTCATCCACCACTACCACCCCTCTCTCCTCCCTCTCCACCTCATCACCAACTACACCACTCTCTCTGAGGTGCGGTACTCAGGCACTAGGAACTTCCCCCCGTTTGGAATGTGGCAGTGGCTAAATTTAGAAACTCTTTTTAAACAGCATTCCCTTCAAGTTATTCTTTGTATAGCGTATAAGCTACTTTTACTCTCTAGGTTTTTACTACTTACTTTTCTCCTACCACAATGATGCATCTGATAGCAATGGGTTAGAACCGAGTGTACACTGAAGAATGTATTTTTTCATTCTATAGCCTGCTGTGTCAGTGAATGCAAATGACGATTCTCTCAATGAGAACACGACGTGCTGGACAGGAACCTTCAGCCCTAGTGAGTATGAAATGGCTGGTTCATTATATGTATGTATGTATGAGGTGACTCAATGTGTACGTGTGTGCAGCAACTGGTAAAGACCCAGTGAGAGAGAGGCTTCTGGAGAATGAGAAAAACAACTTTAAGCTCGTGGCTGAGAAGGTATGTCTCTCTCCCTGCATATATTTTGTCTCTACTTGCACAATGAGTTTGTCATCTCATTCCCCCAGTTGTGTGCTCTCGGAGGAGTTCCTCTGCTGGCTCTAAGGAAAGAAATGTCAAATACCCTCCCAGATGAAAAGGTACATGAATGTACACATGTTGAAATCTGCACTTATGTACTGTATGCAGTTTGTGCAATATAATGTTAATTAGAGCATATCTCGACATCAGGTGGTCATCACCTATGTGTCGTACCTCTGCCACCAACTTCTACTGCTCCGGAAGGAGGGCCGAGCAGCTGTGGTGATCCAGAGAGCCTGGAGAACACACAGGAGATTCGTACAGAGCACTGCAGCTGTCAAGAGGCAACAAGAGGCAACTCTAGTCATTCAGGTACATGATGAAGGGGAAACCCTCGTCGCAAGTAGCCTAGCGTAGTACATACTATGCATGCCTAGAGAGTAATGTTAATCGATGGGCTAGATTAGACCAATCCGTTGCTTGTAAGTTGCTCGCTTAACACGGCACCAGTACGGCCAAGAAGCATATGTTATCAGCATCCGGAACAACGCTGGACTCGATTCTCATCCTCCAAGTAATTTTCACAGTGCGTTGATGGGCATTCACCGGTCGAGGTAGTAAGCCATTGCTCATTAGCATGTACGCCTGTTCGCATATGTTCCACGTCATAGCTCTCGAATGCAGTGGTTTGATGAAAATCACCACTGATGCTGTTGGTATCACTCTTTTGCCTGTAGTGCCAGAATAGCGGGTGACAGACAGACAAACCAAGTACAGTAACCCTCACTGTGCATGTGTACAGACAGTTACAAATATGCGTATTGTAATCATCAACAGTTTAAATTTATACACACTCTTCTCTTCTACAGGCCTTTGCTCGTTCAACCTTGGCTCAAAAGCGATACCACCGACTCAAACATGCCGTGTGTACCATTCAGCACACCTGGAGGTCACATAGATTAACTAAAGTCCAGCGACATAAGTATCTGGAGCTGCGGGGAGCCACAATAGTCTTCCAGAGGAGACTCAGAGTGTGGCTTCAGTTAAAGGCAAGGAACAGAAGTGTTACAATCATCCAAACGTGCTTCAGGGGCTACCTGGCTCGTACAAAGTACAGAGCCATTATGTCGGCCACCCGCACACTCCAAAAGTACAGCAGAAGCTTCTTAACCGGGGCTAGACTTCACCGGCACTACCTGAAACAGAGGAGTGCTTGCATAAAGTTGCAGGCAGCTTTCAGAGGGTGGAAGGTGCGGCATAACCTGGCCTTTCGCCACAAGGCAGCCACCACTATTTGTGCTCACTACAGAGGGTGCAGGGCTAGGTTGGGCTACAGAGCGCTGTGTCACAGTACTAGAGTGGTTCAGGCAAGATTTAGAGCCAATGTCCTGGAAAGAAACCAGAGGAAGGTATTCCTGTCGTTGAAACGTGCTGCTCTCTTGATTCAGTGCCGCTTCAGAGGTGCTCGGGTTAGACGGCAGATTGCTTTCGAGCATGAGGTGAAGCAGAGTGCTGCTATCACCATCCAGAGGGTGTTTCGAGGTCACATCCAGAGGAAAATGTATCTCTCCATTCAGAGGGCAGCCAGAGTCATCCAGTGCCACTGGAGAGCCACCCTCTCTATGAGGGCAGAGCAGAGGGCCTTTCTCTCTCTGAGACAGAGTTCCACTGTGATCCAGGCTTGGTTCAGGGCTAAACTCCTGGCAAGAGAACAGATGGCACTTGAGAATCGAGCAGCTACGAACGTTCAGAGGATCTTCCGAGGTTTTCGTGAGAGGAAGAGGTTTTCAGCCGTGAGAGCTGCTGTGGCAGTCACCCAAACAAGGTGGAGGGCAACACTCCGCATGAGGGCTGAGAGGTCAGCGTTTTTGACTAAAAAGAGGCGCGTGGGGATTGCCCAAGCAGCGGTGAGAGGATTTCTTGCCAGGAGAAGGTATCACCGGATGCAGTGTTGTGCCGTGGTAATCCAGGCAAGGGTAAGGAGTCACCTAGCAAGGAGACGTTATCTTCAGACTCGTGCAGCTGCAATCAAAATTCAAGCTCGCGTCAGAGGTATGCTTGGGAGAAGGGAGTACATCAGATCTCAAAGAGCTGCTGTCACTCTTCAGGCTGCTGTAAGGGCATTTCTTGCCCGGAGATCGTTCCTGGGCCTCAGATCTGCAACTGTTGCTCTTCAGGCTAGGGCAAGAGGATACCTTGCCCGGAGGCACTTCCTAAGGCTTGCCAGGGAACACGGGGCTGTGGTTAAGCTCCAGGCTGCCAGTCGTGGGTACCTAATTAGGAAGCAGTTTATACACCAGATGTGTGCTGTTGTCACACTACAGTGTCATGCACGACGCTACCTGGCCCAGAAGAGGTATAGCACTGCTAGAAGAGCGGTTGTTGTCATTCAGAAAAACGTGAGGCGTTTCATTGCTCAACAGAGATACAGAAAAACACTAAAAGCAGTTGTTTCTCTCCAGGCTAACGTGAGGCGCTTCCTAGCAAAGAAGGAGCTATGTAAGATGAGAGCTGTGCTAGCCATCCAAGCTCTAGCCAGGGGAAGGGCAGTCAGGTGGCAAGTAGCTCATACGAGGCGGTGTATCCTAACACTCCAAGCTCACACCAGAGGGTTCCTAGCTCGGAAGAAATTTGTCTCAGAAAGGTGTCACATTGTGACCTGTCAGGCTCAGGTACGAATGTTCATTGCTAGAAGACAATACCGGCGTTCATACAGTCGTGTTGTACTGCTGCAGTCGCAGACAAGAGGGTGCCTTGCCAGGCGTACTTACCACAAGAGCAGGGAGGCTGTCATTACGCTGCAGGCTGCATTCCGGGGCAGACGAGCTAGGCAGATGTTTGCAAAGACCAGGCAATCAGTCATAGTGGTGCAGTCCTGGGCAAGAGGGTACATTGCTAGAAAGAAGCACCAGCACACCAGAGATGCTGTTGTACTCATCCAAGCACACTGCAGAGGCTATCTTGCTCGTTGCCTTTATCGACGGGAGAAGTCAGCCAGATTGGTGCAAGCTGCTGTAAGGGGCTATCTAGTCAGAAGTCATTACCGGCAGACTAGACGTAGAGTCATTATCTGCCAGGCAGCCGTCCGTGGTCATCTCATACGGAAGAAGTTCCAACAGTTACGTAGGGCCGTCTGTCTTCTCCAGTCCAATGTTCGTACCTGGCATGCAAGACGGCAGTTTTGTCAAAATCGTACCAAAATCATTGCAATTCAAGCACTGGCTAGAGGCTTCCTTGCGCGTCGCCACTACCAGCGAGAAAAGTCTGCCATATTGGCACAGGCAGTCGTGAGGGGATACCTGGTCAGAAAACACTACCAGAGAACCAGAAGTAGTGTCATTCTCTGTCAGGCAGCAGTTCGTGGTCACCTGTCAAGAAAGAGGTACCTTGATTTGTGTAGGGCTGTGTGTCTTCTACAGTCCCATGTCAGGGCCTTGATTGCAAAAAGGCAGTACTGCCACGATCGCACCAGAATCATCAACATCCAAGCATTGGTTAGAGGCCACCTTGCACGACGGCAGTACCACAGTGTTAGGACTCGTGTGGTTGTCTGCCAGGCTGCCATCCGGAGGTTCCTGGCACGGAATCGGTACAGGAAGATCAGACTTACCGTGTGTGGCCTACAAGCACATGCAAGAGGATTGCAACTCAGAAAAGAAGTCCAGAGACAGAGGGCCAGCATCGTAAAGTGCCAGGCTGTTGTAAGGGGTCATCTCGTTCACAAGAGGTTTAAGCACACTGTAAGTAGTATTCGCTCTTGTCAGGCTGCAGTGAGGGCATTTCTGGAGAGGAAACGTCGCCGAGAAGCTGCAACTCTTCTGCAGGCTGTCGCCAGGGGCTGGATCAGCAGACGGAGGTCCAGGAGAGACTTGGCACACATCACCCGAGCTCAGTCTACGGTGAGAGGTTATTTGGCCAGGAGACAGTACCAGAGGGAGAGAGCTGCAGTGGTGGTGTGCCAGTCAGTTGTGCGAAGGCACCAGGCAATGGGGCGATACAGCCACGTGCTGCAGTCGGTTATCCTCCTCCAGGCTAGGGTTAGGGGTATCCTCAACAGGAGACGGCATAGAGCAAGGCTTCAGCATCTAGTGAAGTGTCAGGCCTGTGTTCTCAGGTTCATTTGTACACGACGCTACCTGCGTACTAGGAGAGCTATCACATTGTGTCAGGCAGTGGTTCGCCGGAGAATAGCCAGGCAGAAGTATCTGGCAGTTAGGAACCACGTAATTCAGATCCAGGCTTTCTCCCGAGCTGCCCTAGCATCGAAAAGGTACAAGAGATTGAAAACTGCAGCAGTTGTTGCTCAGGCCCACCGGCGAGGTCTTGTCACCAGGCGAAACTACCTGAGACAGCAGAGGGCAGCTCTTACACTGCAGACTCATGTCAGAGGTTGGGTGGCCAGGAAGCACTACTCAAAAGTTATAAAAGGGGTGCAGGTAGCCCAGAAATATTACAGACGACATGTCAGTAGAGCGAGATTTGTGCAGTTGAAGTCAGCCACTATAGTGCTGCAGTGCTACACCAGACGTTGGATGGCAATGCGGAGATTCAAATCTCTAGCCATTGAGATAAAACGGACGCGGGCTGCAGTGACCATTCAGTCAGCAGTTCGTTCCTTCCTTGCCCAAAGGCGATATCGCAAATATAGGCAGGCAGCCATCACACTACAATCCTACACCAGACGAAAACGTGCCATGGATCTACTGAACACTATCAAGGGGAACCAAAGGAGGGAGAGTGCTGCAAGAGTCATCCAGAGTGCCTATCGCAGCTACGTGGTCTACTGGCGGTACCAACAGACCAGAGAGGCGTGTGTGGTGATCCAGACCCAGTGGAGGGGGTGGTTGGACAGACGGAGGTACCAGAGACTGCGGTGGGCAGTGGGTGTGGTGGGAGAGAGGTACGCTGCTGTAAGGAGAGGGAGGGAGGTGAGGATGGAACAGGGGAGGTTAAAGTGGGCTGCTCTGGTGATTGAAGAACGCTATCTCGCCCTCAGAGAAGGAAGAAAAGATTGTCAGGTTTGTAGTATGTAACACTTTTGCTCAATACATTCTTGTGTAGGCACTTTTTTTTGCACTTTAGATACATATATACACCTCTTTCTTACCTCTTGTTCTTACCTCTTGCAATAGTACACTGTTTTTACTTAGCTTTTGTTGAATGAAAGTGTGCATGTGTGTTCCCTTGTGTTTTGAACACTGGTAAGACTGCTTCCACGCATTTTTATGCTTTCCCCCACTGCTATATACATTAGCTCATACCACTTTTGTTATATGAAAGTGTATTCCTGTAGTGCCCTTTGTTTTGTTCACAGTTTAGATGCAAAACTACTTCTACCCATTTTTTCCCCCACTGTACATTAGCTACTCACCTAATACCACCGTAAACCTGGGTTTGAAAGTCGTGTGTCTGTGTGTTCCTCCAGTACTACCAGAGGTTCTATGGAGCAGTGCTGTATGTCCAGAGGTGTTTCAGAGGCTGGTCCATGACAAGGACTCTCAGAGGAGACTACCTGGCCATGAGGAGGGCAGCTGTTGTGCTCCAGGCTGCATGGAGGGGAACACTTGCCAGGAGACAACTCACTGTAAGTCTCTGTCTATTAGTATGTTTGTGTTGTTTCTATGTCTGTTACTGTTGTGTGTGTTGCAGAGTATCAGGTGTGCTGTCAAGCAGGAAAAGGCAGCTCTTGCCATTCAGGTAAAGCAGTACCACAGCAAAGAGGGCACATGTATTTATCACCCAGAGTCCTATACATAGAAGCAAACATGGCTTGTTTACCAGATGCAGCTCATCTTGAGTGTGTTTTACTTCCAGGCAATGTGGAGAGGCCACGTGTATTATGTAGCATGTTTATAACCTTGATTTTACTTACTTTACTTAAAGAGAAGTCACATACTACAAAGCATGACTACTTTTTTAGCCTTTAACTTTACTCTCTGGGTGTTCTTTACTTCCAGATGATGTGGTATGTTTACATTTATAGCAATTTAGCCTTCAATCCAGCTACATAACTTTACATACTTTCAGAGTGTTTTCTTTAACTTCCAGGCAATGTGGAAGGGTCGCATGGTACGCAAAAAGCAGTCAACCCCGGCAGTCCGAGCAGTGAGAGAGAGGTTGAGGCAGGTGAACGCCTCAGCCCAGAGGGCCCACTCTATCAGACACAGGCTACCAGCCATTTTGCAACGACTCAAGAAGTGCAAGTACCTCTCAAGTTTGGACAGTCAACTCCACACCCTAGGTAAGTTGCAGAGCTAGCTCTAGAGAATTGTATTGCTGGGTTGACCCCTACCAACATACTTAGATTGTCCCGTAAACAGCATACATATTCTTTGGGGGCAAAGTATCTGCTGCATATTGGGGACAAATGATATGATAGAGGTACAACATATCCTCCTGCATTGAGCTCTGGCAATAGCCTGTGTATATGTACAGTACCTTGTGGCATACGGCTGTACAGCACATTAAATAGCACTCATAATTATCACAAGCAGGGCATGTTGTAATGTTACCAATATTATGCAAACCTTCTTTACTGTAAAGTATTGACTGAGAATACCTCTTCAAAATTACATATATCAGCCTTAACACTGACTACTGTTTGACTCTCCTCTATCTGTATATACACAGAGTTGATGACTCTGGCCAGTGAGTCGTGCAGCAGGGCTCTGGTGGGGGCAGACTGTCTCCCAGTTCTCCTGGAGCTGATAGACCAGACCAACCGGAGCCAGGCTGCTCTGGTGGTGGTGGCCGGCATCATCAGGGTCCTCTCCAACATTGCCAGGGTGAGAGAGAGAGAGAAGAGAGACTTACCTCTCTTCTGTGTGGCTTTCTTTCATGCTCAATGCAGTAATGATGTGGATGGTTTGTCTTACACCACATTACGGGTTGCTGTGTAATGACCCCTTGTTTGGTGCTTCAAGCCATCCCTATATCATGTTCATTTTGAAGAAATGATTTTTCCACTTGTGTAATAATAGGTTAGTTTGTAAGTACAATAATTGTAGCCATGTAGTTGAAAAATATGGACTCCAACCAGGTGGAGTGGCCTCGCTTTTTCTGGAGTGTCTCATGTGTCAGGAGTTTAAAGAGGCCGAAACACGTGTGACATGATGAAAGGTTGGGAACTCTCCTGGTGACCAGTAACAAAGAGTCTAGCACTGCACCTGCATGCTGCTGGACTTGTGGATAAGTTTACATGTACATTTTAGCACCTGGCTGGCTGCATGCGGAAACGCCAACAAAAGCCGCCCGCTCTCTATAGCTTTGGTCCTGCCTACACTTTCCCTATCTTTTATTTCCCAATCACAAACACACACACCTATACGAGGGAGAGACAGATAGAGAGATCAGCTCCGGTGTACCTTTATACTGTGTTTTTCATTCTCCTCTGTATCTGCTGTGGAACAATGTTTGGCCCTGAAAATGTGGATATCAACTATCTGTTGTGCTTGTGTCTGTAGGGGTGGTGCCTTTAGTTTTCTTGCTTCGGCGCCAATGGCATTTTCCCATAATTTTATCTCTGTAACGGTTGATGGGCATTGCACATAATTACTCCAATCTTTACGTTATTCTAAATACGCACGGAAACACCCACGAAATACTATTTAACTGCTCGGTTTTCTTACCACAAGTGTGTTGCATTCATTTTAGTGTTAGTGCACAAGTGCCTGGCCTGGTTAGCTATAATGTACATACCATGACTCATTTTCATAGAAGACCTCTCCTCCTGGTGTTTGTGGGAGACACGGAAAGCATGATGCACATAGCTAAGTAGCTACATGTTCATTTTGTTCTTTGCTTCATCTCCGAGTGCTTTCACTTGGTGGAAATCATGAAATGACCCAGCATTGTTCGTATTATGGAGTGTTTTTTGTTTGGTGTTTTCTCCAGTGGAACTCGACCAGGAGCAGCCTCTTCCTCTGCCCCCAGTCGGCGCAGGTCCTCACAGACCTGGTGTACAGAGTCCACACCTCCCAACTACCACTGGTCCAGTCCACTCTGGAACTCATGGCCTTCTGCGCCACTGGAACTAAGGTGATTCACACCCCTAGCATGGATTATCAATCAATGACCCTAGGGTGTGCATGTCTCAACAACTTGGTAACGAGGTAGAAAGGCAAGGCAAGGCAAACAAGCCGACTACACCCAGGACAGCTCTTACTTTTCAAAGAAAAGCAGAAGAGCTGCCCTGGATGGGATTCGAACCCACAACACTCTGCAGTCTAGGCAAGCGCTCTGTATACCAACTGAGCTACCTGGGCAACTCAACTGGTAGGGGTTTGAATCTACAACACAACACAACACAACACAACACAAGGCAAACCTCAAACCACTCTCACTCAGTATGCACAGGAACAATTACTGTACAGCAGGTGTACTTACACTTGATCATGTTGGTCTCCACGAAGGAAGCCATGAATATTGCCCTTGACTTTTACACTAGCAGATACAACAATGTAGGAATGTGTTCATTGACTTATGATACAGATGTTATAGTATAATGATTATATCCTCCCTGCCTTGCTATATGTCATGTTTTTAAGAGAGCACTTACAGTATCATAACAATGTCCCGTCAAATGACAATGTCCCGTGAAATGTACATACCCCTAGATTGATAAAAAAAAATATGTGTTCTACAGTAAGGCTTGTATAGAATGCAAATGTGTCCACATGTTATAATCCCTCTCAGCATTATTATTAATGTAGATTCAGTTTTTATGGTGTTGTTTTCAAAGTGAGTAATAATTATATGCGCATAAGTAGTATTTATAACATACTTAGCTAACTTTAAAGTTAGCTAAATGTTTTTTTTTTCTGGTCACATGACTTATTCGTTGACCAGGGGCACCCTTCCTGTCTGCCAGTTCGACCTTGAGCGTAGAGACACTCTGTAGTCTGTAGAGCCTTGCGTGTGCCTGTTAACTGTTGTAGTAATGTCTGTCACGAGTGACTATGTTAGTTTGTGCGGTGTTTCAAGTTGTGGAGCAGAGACAGTTTGCCAGTTGTGTTGTGGCCAAGTTCTACGCACCGCCCGTGTTGAAAGATGCCTACGATGTGAGTAACGATGTTATCCGCCTTCTCAGTAAGTCAAGTAGCCCCGTAGAAGGCAACACGTGCACGTATAGGAGATTGAGTGTCGAAGCGCAGCAAACCCGTCAGTAAAAGTGTGCATTATCTAGTCGCACACTTAAGTGTGCATTACGTGATTGCACACTTTTCCACGTCAGAAGTAATGTGACCAGTAATAAGTGCTGATACAGATAGTTATATAACCTAGTATAATAGCAGACAGTGGTGGGTACAAAACCAAACAATAGCAAAGTAATGAGAGGTTGTTGTTGTTACAATCCCAGGTAAAGGCCAGTGGAACAACTGTGAAGAAGCTGTCTGCTATGAGAGATAACCTCACTCGCAGAGGCACCATGACAGCCAAGAAAGGCCCGAAACATAACACACTAACAAAACATCTTGACAAGATCCTGAATTCACTTTCATAATAATACACACCATTGTCAGACTTGACACATTTTTAAATGCATTGGACATTAGTGTCTCATAAACTATCCTTTTAGCTACAATTCTTATGTTTCTCTGCCTATTATGTCAGTTGCAAACTTTTGGTGAATCTTCTTCCCCAGTGAGGCTAGGCGATTGCGATACTCCAAGTTCTTGTAGTGGTTCTCTGGGACTCCTGAGTAGCCCTCCATGGCACCCCAGCAGGCAGCAGCAACGATTCCTGTGCTGTCAGAGTCTCCTCCGTGCAGCATGCTGTGCTCACACAGATCAATCCACTGCCGCCTCTTGTCTCCCGCTGGTCTCCACGTGTTGAGCAAGGCCTCGTAAGCAATCATGGGGAGATCGTGACCACTGGGACATGTAGCTCAAACTGCTAGGTCCCACCAGAGGACAACGAATGCATCTTGGTTCTCTAGCCTGTATTGAGTCTGCGCTCAGCAGCCACTACGAAGTATCAGTTGCCCAGCAGCCTGATTTGTTTGCACAAAGTCACTAAAGCACTTATTTGCTAAAATATGCAGTGTGCACTATCATCATGATAATTTGGGAAGCAGAGTAAATATCTTGCACAGCTTATGCTGCATTGACTAATGAGAGGTAACTGGAGACACACACGCAAAAGGTTTACAAGCTATATAAGCTATTGGTTCATCAGTAGAGGTTCATTAGCATACCTCGGTGGATCTGTGCAAAGATCGTAAACTGGATCACAAAGGAGACTGTGGGGATTGTTAGTGGGCATTTGAACCCGGCTCCTGCAGACGTGTAGTAGCTCATGCTACAGCCGCGGGATAGCATCGGGATTGGTGGTCTCCTCCACCAATACTGACCTCAATGCATCGTAGAATAGCATACTCTTGACAATGCGCTGCGAAAGAGTAGGATTTACAACAATGGGATCCTCGGCAATATTACTTGCACATAGCAAACTAAAGAAAATAATAGTAGGCAAAGTGATTTCATCCTTCTCTACAGTCGTCACAAGCCAGAGAGATCTATATAGCTCAGAATGAAGTGCGCGGCGCGAATTGAGACTGCGCATGCGCATAAAATTCCGCAAGGCCTTACTCTATATACTAGGTTGCAACCCCAAAGTGGCTTCACATGTAACAATAGACCATGTGATGCCAAGAGAAAAAAGATGCCGAGCTCTGCACAGGCTTGTTGGCCCTCGTCAGCAAAGCATACCGCAACTTCTCTCTCTGGCATCACGAGTTTATAAAGGCAGAGTTGAGCGCAGCACTTGTGGTTTTGAACTAATGAGATTCATCCCCACAAGGCTTTGCTCAGGCGCAGCGCTTGTGGTTCTGAAGTAATGAGATTCATCCCCACAAGGCGTTGCCAGTACCGAGCCAAAACCCGAATTCAGAATGCTGACATAGTGGATTGGGCTGCGGCAATGAAGCCAGCAAGCACCCATATCCTGCCAGCGCATACACATGCAACAGCTATTCTCCAGCTGAGCCCAATAACACCTGATTGAGCTCATTTGTAGCTTTGATTA
>CASHTH010003874.1:0-59606 GCA_030341885.1 Geodia barretti | reverse complement strand
TGGAGGGTCGGAGGGGGGGCAGGGGGGTAAGATTTCTCGAGAGGACTGGTAGTAAGAGGAGAAGCGGGGAGGTCTTCCTTGCCCTCAAATCTCTCCAGTTTATGAGCCGGTCTGATTTCCTTCGGTGAGGACGAACCCACGGGCGATGGCTCCCTCCTCTCCTCTTCTCCTCCCTCACATGTCGTCATCTGTTGCTGGGTTGCCATCTCTCCATCCGATTCCTCGTCCTGCGACGAGCTCGCTGCCTGTTTAGAGCCACGGAACCTCTGTAGCCAGCTCCCAGTTCGAGTCCTCCCTCCCACCCTCCCTCCCATCTCCTCTCCTCCGCTACTATCCCCTCCTCCCTCCATTAAAGCCGCGGGAACCTTCGCAGAAGAGCTCCTCTCCAGCCCCATTTTCCCTCTCTTCTCTGCCAGTAGCTTTGGGTCTAGTGACGCTCGTCTGTCTTGGGTCGCCAGGAGAGAAGAAACAGGACCAGCGGCATCGTCCGTGGTGAGCGACTTCCCAAATTGTCTCGTTCGTTTCTCTGTCGTTTTCCCCGTACTACCCTTCCGGAGGTTGTCAAACGAGCTCGTGAGAGCCAGTTTTGCCCGCTCGAGTTTCGAGAGTCGTACCGGTTTGACAGGTTGGTGGTTCTTGGTCTGAAGAAGACTGCCATCGGAGGACGAGGTGGTGGTGATGGGGTGGATGTGTTCCTCCTGTTTCTTCTGGAGGTGCTCTCTAATTAGAGACACCAGGACCACCAGCTGAGTGAACTCGTGGTCGGCGTGTTCTGATGACTGTGAGGGACAAATACACTTTTTTATCAACTACACATGTACCCTAAAACCTTTCTACGTACTTTGTGAACAATATGTGTCAGCAATTTCACAATGCGTGCCTTTCAGAATTTTTTGTAAAGTGAGGATATAGCTACTTGGTAAACATCTGGATCTGGTATATACCATATGTCCGTGTCACACTGACTCACGTACACATGTGTGTGGCTAGGTTGGTACTTAGTGACATGCGAGTTCAAATTCCTTTGTAGTAGCTTTTAAACCACCACCACACCAATGTAGCACATACTAACGTTCGTAAAACAGCTACGTGAATACATTTAGGGTATGTTGTACATATATGGGGTCGTGTACAGGTTCAGTCAGTACATTGGTCAATATCCACATGGTGGTACGTACATATATGGGGTCGTGTACAGGTTCAGTCAGTACATTGGTCAATATCCACATGGTGGTAGGTACGTACATATACTGTGTGTGTGGACATGTGTTTCATACTAGTTTGTGTGTGAGACTAGACGTTAGTTGACCTTGTATTCCGACATGATACAGTTGTAGTCACCCTCACTCAGTTGTGACAGACATTCTTGGATCCTGGACTGCGCCACTGGAGTTGATACGCCTGCAGTGGACCACGTGCATGTGTTATATGGAGAGGCAAGGGGGGAGAGAATAAGTGAAATTTTGACCCCTCAAATAGCAGGCGTGCTGTTAGACCATCTAAATTTTTTTGCTAGTGAGGCTGATTGTCCCCTAGTAATAGATCTCTGGAGCTAGTTTTGCTCCTAGTCTCCTGACCTTCCAGACTCTGACAGAGGAGGTGCAGCTGTTTGAGGGGACACGAGTCACACATGGCAGACGGAGAGGAGTTGAGGGCCTCGACAAATGACGACTTGAATGAGTCCATCACTGCAGTTGCCTGAGAGGGGGGAGTGAAGAGGGAGCATATACAGTACATAAATCATACACAATCAGATGAAATACGTGAATTGTACAATTTGATGTTAAATGTCACAGGGAGTGTCAAGTGGCGAGCAAATCAAGCACACCGAGTGGTCCGAAATGTAGTACTGTGTATCGCCATACGTTTATGCATATGTAAAGCCACTGCAATTTACAGAACAGAAATATCCTCTCTGCATACCAATAAGATGGAAGCTATGTGTACATGGTTTATTATTAACCGCTAAAACACAGCTCATGTTTAGCTCATGTGTATCTACTGGTACAACATCGAGAGAAGTAAATGAGAGATGATGTACAAACGCGCATATTTCCCACACTAGTCAGCAGGGACCACCGTAAACACACACGCACTGCACTGTACGTGGCGGTAATTGGATTAACAGTGCAAGTTAATGGGCAGAAGCTTTAGAATGAGCGCTAATCAGCAGTTTGCAAGAGTCAAGTATCAGCAGTTTGGACACATTTTGTACTACAGTTAAGATCGATTCATAAGGCATTAGATTGGCATACAGTTGGGACAGATTTGCCGATTTGCATGTTAAGCAAGCAACAATTGCACAATCAGCTACGTACATGCGTAGATTGACAATAGCCTACTCCAAGTAGAGACAAACACTCGGGGAAAGGGAAGGTGGGAGAGTTACGCTGCACTTTGTGCATGTGTGGACGTCTGAGTGCCAATTCACATTGTTTGTCACACTGAATCATCACGTAGTTAGGCACACCTGCCGGATATGCTGACCTGCAGTATTTCCCACCACTAGCAGAGAGTAAGCCCCTAGCTAGGTACTATATAGCAATGATGCTAAATATAGAAGGGTTGAGGCCCAGGGGCAGTTCTGGGAGTAATCCAGATCAAACAGACGGAGTAGACCATCTTTGCACACACCTGGGCCAAACTACTGCCATCTCACAGCGTGCACTCGTGCATGTGCAGGCCGGAGAGAGAGGGTGTGCGGGGGCAAGACTAAGCACAACCTATCACATGATGTGAATCGACCGCGTCGTGTCCCTTGCTACTGATTCTGCACCTGAGGCTGTGTATGAGCCTGCTCTCGGACCTGTTTTGAGTGAAGTTTGCATGCCATAACATTTCTCTTGCCATAAACACATCGTGTTTAAGATGTATTCCCCCAAGAACAGAGCTGTACCAACAGACACCACCACTGACTGCAAACAGTGCATGATATGAAGTGAGGGTTAACAGCTGAAATGTCCCAACATACATGATAGCCAAACTTACGTTTGTTCCAGTCACCCTGTCTCTTACAATGTTCACAAGACTACAGGGTAACCATGGTACCTTGGCAATAGATAAACCATAACCTCAGGAAGTTAGACACTACCAACCAACTCACTACCTACCTGGTTACCATGCACCTCAATGGCACAGTGTCTTTGGTACTGTAGAAGGCAGAACTCTATGTTGTGCCTTCCACCTGACACAACTATTGAACCAAATCCTTCAACATACACATTCTACCTATTCATGCCACTTGGAGAGCCGCAACAGTATGGCTACAGCATGTATATACTACAAGTACAGTGTGTAAAGACAATACAGTTAGACTGCAACACTTATGGAGTTAATATGTGTCGCAGTTATACCGTAGAAGAAGGTGGTTATAAGTGTGTTTGTTCTATTGTGGTTGGGGCATGAGCGACTGATTGTTTGATATGTCTTCGACACGTGTACCACATACTGGCAGTGAATACGGCTATCTCGTTTTGACAACTTGTCTGAGGTATTATGGACTCGTGAGATGACATGTGAGCGACTCAGAACACGTCTGTGCACGTTGCAGTGTACTTATACTCACAGTTTATGGCCTTATTTTTAGGAGAGACTTGTGGGGACAACAGATCTTACTGTGTATATACACATGTGAAGGAAGAACGGAGGACTATAATGTTACATCCTAGGTCAGGATTATCCAGAAAATGGAAGTTAGTCCCTGGGTCAGTAAGCTGGTACACCGTGAGGTAAATGTGGCAGTAAAACTAACCCACCTCATCTTCTCACGCTTTTAGTAAACATATTTGTAAACCTAGCCATCACAAACTAATTCCATCTGCCTCCAGTGTCCCTTGCTGTATAAACTTATAGAGTTTGCCATCCTACATATCGACAACAGTCCTTCTATATCACCCCTGCACTTTATTCTGCTCACACCATATGATAGTCAATGCGGCCTTCCTCCACTATACATATATACCCTCACCTAACATAATAGATACTGTCTTTTCCGGTCCGGATATCCATCATATGATACTGTTCAGTGCAGCCTTCCTCCACCACTACCAATCACAATACATATGGCTCGCAGTGTATGCATGTAGTTATGCAGCAGGAGTAGACAGGGAGTAATAGGACACCGCTGTTGCTCCCTAGCTACTCACAGCTGTCCCCACACACCCACACTATCTGACTGGGTCATTGGACCCCAGCCCTCAGCTACCAAACCAGTCATAAACACAGTCTCCACTCGGACACACACATAGAACAAACAATACCCCATCTCCCCCATACACAATGTATGAACTCTACCCGATCTCTCCTTATACAAAATGTATGTAAGTCTACGAAATGTATGTAACTCTGATCTCTCCCTATACAAAATGTATGTAAGTCTGATCTCTCCCTATACAAAATGTATGTAAGTCTGATCTCTCCCTATACAAAATGTATGTAAGTCTGATCTCTCCCTATACAAAATGTATGTAAGTCTGATCTCTCCCTATACAAAATGTATGTAACTCCGATCTCTCCCTATACAAAATGTATGTGACTGATCTCTCCCTATACGAAATGTATGTAAGTCTGATCTCTCCCTATACAAAATGTATGTAAGTCTGATCTCTCCCTATACAAAATGTATGTAAGTCTGATCTCTCCCTATACAAAATGTATGTAAGTCTGATCTCTCCCTATACAAAATGTATGTAAGTCTGATCTCTCCCTATACAAAATGTATGTAACTCCGATCTCTCCCTATACAAAATGTATGTGACTGATCTCTCCCTATACGAAATGTATGTAAGTCTGATCTCTCCCTATACAAAATGTATGTGACTGATCTCTCCCTATACAAAATGTATGTAACTCCGATCTCTCCCTATACAAAATGTATGTGACTGATCTCTCCCTATACGAAATGTATGTAAGTCTGATCTCTCCCTATACAAAATGTATGTGACTGATCTCTCCCTATACAAAATGTATGTAACTCCGATCTCTCCCTATACAAAATGTATGTGACTGATCTCTCCCTATACGAAATGTATGTAAGTCTGATCTCTCCCTATACAAAATGTATGTGACTCTGATCTCTCCCCTATACGAAATGTATGTGACTGATCTCTCCCTATACGAAATGTATGTTACTCTGATCTCTCCCCATACAAAATGTATGTAAGTCTGATCTCTCCCTATACAAAATGTATGTAACTCTGATCTCTCCCCTATACGAAATGTATGTGACTGATCTCTCCCTATACGAAATGTATGTTACTCTGATCTCTCCCTATACAAAATGTATGTAACTCTACTGTATTGCTCATGTAATGACTCAGCCATGACTGTATATGTACGCATGTGTCATTGAAGCTCTGTAAATACAGCACACACGTGTTACCATTAATGGGGATTGTGAGCCCTCCAAGCTAACGGAATCAGTCTTTGAAGTTGGTGTGAAGGTATACTTTCCTCCCGGTAGCAAACCTTCCCCAGCAGCATCAGAGGAAGTCGTGCCAGAAACACCAAACAACACGCTCAGCGGTGTATTAACTATGTACTGTATACAGCTCCTGCAAGAAAGCCCCAACCCTTTGGGTTAGGCAACGTCAGTGGAAAGGAGTGCTCTGCCTAGAGAGCAGAGTGTCATGGAGTGCTGCGCTCCTGGTAGCCTTTATAAACTTGTGATGCCAGAGAGAAAAGTTGGGGTATGCTCTGCTGATGAGGGCCAACAAGCCCGAAACAGCTGTCCAGAGCTCCCATCTTTTTTCTCTTGGCATCACATGGTCTAATACCTTCATGGGTTTGAGTCCCACCGCAGCCCAGGGCTGCTCAAAAGCCAAGGTGCAGCTGAGTTGTTTGCTATTGCTTTCTCCTTTCACTGACACATACACGTTGTACACAGGGGTGATGTAATGGGTCTGAAGAAGCTAAAGGGTTTTGAGGCTCACCTGTTTCAAAAAACCGGGTGGAATTGAAGTGTTTGCTTTTTGCATCGACTTTCACTAACACCTTGATATTCCTATCTAGTACAGGGGTGATACACTCCGCCATTCAGGTGTATTTGAAATACACGGGTGATGGGGTGACGTAATGTTTACATAACAGGTATACATATAGAGGGTTTCTAGGCCCCCCTGTTCTGAGTCAGGAAGGAAACTGCAGAGACAGAATTGTTCCTTGTTCTGTGGTCAGGAAGGAAACTCATATATAGAGATAGTATTGTTCTCAGACACTGTGTGATGACTTGGGGTAATCCCAGGACAGTTACCTTACAATATCTCCCACTAAAAGCTTTTTCCTTTCTAGTATATGTTTATGTGTAGTACGTGGCAACAAGACTGCTATTTTGGTTTCTTTGTTTTGGGGAAACTGAAAAGGGTTGGTTGCTGCCTCAAACTCTCCAAAAACACCTCGAGCTCACCACTACACAAGTATCACTGTTGTATTATACGTTTAGTATGAGGTGTGGGAAACTGACCCCAAGACACAAGAGAAAGTGAGTGGAGATCTCTTGAATGGAAACACTATAGTCTTTAGGGACCTGTTCATATTCTATACAGCCCCCTCATCTTCCCATGATATACGTTCTATTGAAGATTATGCTGGACATATGTACAGTACACGTGTAGTGCAGTCTTTGTTGCCATTTGTATGTATGCGTACAACGTCCACACGGAGACACATCTGCACATGTACGTATTTATACCGAAAATTACACGAATTTCGTATGTACGTGTTCTTGTAATGCCGACCACATGGACATGTGTTTCAATTACCAAAACTGTCAGATGCATTGCTAGCCTCCTGTCTAAGGACAAAGTATGGCAGAACGCTGTATGTAGAGCGATGGGCAGTAGTGACATACAGTAAGTCTTCCGTAACTAATGGGTACACGGAAAGCTAACTGAACTCCATCTGCCCCATATGTAGTGCGCATGTATCTCTAGGCTGGTGTGTGAACTAACATACACCGTACAGGCTAACATATTGAACACAGACAGGTTGGTAGAGCTTAAGTATATACATATCTATGGTAGAGCCTGGTAGAGCTAACCATGGCTTGAGATGCAGCTCTGAATATGTGACAGATGTGGCTCTGTTTGCTCTGGCCTTCTCGACATACAAATCCAACAAACTCTGCTCTCTTTTCTCCCTGCAAAATAGGAGACAGGTGCAAGTGAAGCAAATGCTACCTGCTGCTGTTGTACAGAGAATAGTGTTCACTGGTAGCATATTGCAGTCCATAGGCACTAGGCAGTATATATTTCTTTTGCCTTATCTCACAAAATAGACGTGTAACTCACTTCCAATGGGCAAACAAAGGTGTAAATAGAAAGGCAGCAGCGTGAGCTTAATAGTAGCTACCAGCAACACACGGCGCGCGAAAGAATGACAGGAACAGCTTAGCCCAGCCTGCTTTATTGGCAGCTAGCTGAACAGCTGACAGGAAGTTAGGCAGGAAATTCCAACGACAGGAAATTGGCTAATTTCAGGGTCACAGGAAATCTAATTACACCATTCGTTCATCTCTAATGCAGAGCCAATCCTGGAAATGATGCGTTGGCTTGAGAAAGCATGATTCACTGCATTTCCAAACATCATAGTGTGTTTACCTGTGTGCAGCAGGCAATGCTGCGAATTGTGCGCCTCAGAATGACCTTTGACCCATCGGCACTGACCACCTGGACCATGTTGGGAGCTATCACCAGTCTCACCTCTTCCCCTCCCTCCCCTCCTCCTCCTCCCCCTCCCTCCCCTGGACCCAGAGCCTTGAACTGGGGAGTATCTCTGAGACCAGTCAACTCGGGGAGGTGTCAAAACTAGAATCCCCGACTTCCTCCACGGCTCCATTCTGCAGCGTGTGTGGCAGACCCTCAACAGGCCCAGCTCCACCCTCTACCTCATTTGGTGGGGCACTCCCTTCATTATTGAGCTCACTAGTTGCCTGAAAACCCGGACTGTCTTCTCTCTCCCTCTCCAGATTTTCGCCAATGTTCTTTGTATGGTCTACAGGGGGAGGGGGACAGGAGGCTGGGCGTTCATCCTGCTCTTGAACCAACAACTTCTGGTGCCTGTCGAAGAGTTTGGGGTCAGAGTAAGCCGGAGTAACTCCGTTAGTTGGAGTAAGATCCCCCACTCGGCCGGTGGGATCTGGGGTGTTGCAGGAAGTACTGCTCCCTGTCGTGTGAGAGTCGTCGTCGTTGTCAGAATTGTAGACAAACTCCGCTCCTCTATCGGGAAGAAGACTCAGCGACTTCTCGGCCTCTGTCTCTTCACCGTTCACCTCCTCCTTCTCAACCGCTCTCTCCTCCTCCCCTTGCCCCTCAATCTCTCCCTCGTCACGAAACAACCTCTCTGGAGTGGCCCTGGTGAGCCTGATGGACACATCACAGCTGTCCTCCCTCCTCATTCCTCTCCCACCCTCCGCCACTGAAGAGCCTTGCGACCGAGAATCTCTGATGCCCATTCTCCTTTCTCCCCCTTCCCCTTCCACCCGCCCCCCTTCCCCTATCCCATAGATTTCCCCCTCTCCTCCATTACCCAATATTCCCCCCTCTCCCTCTTCTCCCTTGAGTCGTGAAGAGACTGATGTGGTGACGTCTTCTCTGCCACTGTCATGTGTAGATTGTTGCTGACCTGTGGGATTGTATACCACTATCACATAAAGTCAAATTCTGATATTTTTGCTGTGAAGTGTGAATAAACATTACGTATACAATGGTATACCAGTGTTCCTGGGAAATATTAAAGAGCTGCTTGTACTTCATTTCAGACTACTAAATGGACGCATGAGTGACTGCTAGAAAGCTTTCAATTTCACAGAAAACTTACGGCTTTCTTTGTGCTGTGTTTGTGTCCTCATTAGCTGAGGCAGTATCTCTCTTCTGCTGAGTTTCCTGCGTCTCTGCTGGTGCAGTGTTTCTCCAGCAGAGAGTCCAGCAGGTCGCTCGAGTGGGTCGAAGAACGAACTCCAACGCTGCCCACGTAATACACCACGTAGCTTGTCGGAGGAGGCAGATTGGCAGTGGTGGGCGTGGCTTCACTGTCGCCTTGGGCACTCGCCCTGAGCTCTTCATCAGCTGTTAGCCTATGGCACGTTGGGAAGGTGGCAGTTTAACTAAGTGTCGACGGCAACGATTATGTCAAATGCAATGCATTATCAGTGAGCGAAATAAGTTTTATAATAATATCGACAATTTCCTGGATTGTGCTCGGAAGGTTTCAATTTTTCCAAAAAAAGCTAGCAGAGGATGGTTTCGATCCATCGACCTCTGGGTTATGGGCCCAGCACGCTCCCACTGCGCCACTCTGCTGACCTGCTCTGCCATTAGCTACAGTATGTTAAAGGAATTACCTCGTGTGTATCTTGTTGTACGGATACACAAGGATTCTAATGGAGGTGCATTCAGAAGTCAGCAGAGTGGCGCAGTGGGAGCGTGCTGGGCCCATAACCCAGAGGTCGATGGATCGAAACCATCCTCTGCTAGTTTTTTGCACCTTTTTTGCACTGTATTAGCATATCGGCCGTAACATTTTTGCAGCAATGGCATTATTAAGAAAGTGCACTATTAATCAAGGCACTGTATAAACAGTGTGGTCTACGACTTTGGGATTACACTTTAGGTGGGCTTCACTTGTCTGGTTTTGTTTAGAGCCTATATTATACCTCTTCAGGAGTTAGACACTGGAACACATGGCAGGTATAGCGACTCCCATCCTCCTCTCTGATGATGTAAGCAAAGGTAATGCCGTCTACTCCGGTGGCACAGCGGAGTATGGTGGAGTAAGCGTGGTGAAATAACTCCACTCCAGTGTTGGCCACATATGACACCCCGTTTTCACCTGGAACAAAAAATGGTGGGCTGTAAATTTTTTAGAAATGCCACTGAACTCGTAAGACAACATTTAGAGAGTGGGCCAAGCCTCCCACAACTTGTTTATATGGTAGTTTAATAGTTGACATTATTCATGACTCGAAGGAGATACCCTTGGTATGCAAAGGACACAAACAAACACGAAACACAACACTTAATACAGTTGAACCTTTTCACTCATTAACGGTACAAATCATCGATGGGCACACAGCCGTACTTTTTTAAAGACGGGCGTACATGGTAAAAAGCAGCATACAATAATCGATTTGCTCTTTCTTCTACATGCTAAGTAAGAGTGTGCCTTTGTCGTGCATTGCATTGTGTTGTAGATTTGAACCCCTAGCTGCTGAGGTGCCTGGTACTAGCTCAGCCAGAAGAGCGCTTGCCGGGAGTACAGTTGTTGTTGGTTCGAATCCAACCCAGGGCGACAAAAAGAACTGTCTTGGTTGTTATTGCTTTGCTGCTGCCTTGAGACCTCGTTGTTGACATTACGTGTAACGATGCAATGTTACGGGTTGTGATTATACACAGATTTGGTACCAGTTCCAGAGCTTTAGAAGCGACCCTAATCGATTGCTATGTATATGATACACAGTGTACAGTATGAACGACGACTGCATACTCTATGTACCTGAGAGCACAACGATGCGACGTGGGAGACTTTGGTAGGCTACTATACGCAGACATGGGAGACTGGTGGAGGTCAAATGCCAAGTGCGGTGTAGGATGACACATGTTCACGCTCCATTGCTAGCAAATGCTAACTCAATGACTGGTACTAATGTCACGGCAATAGCCAAAGATACACGACACCTTGCTTATTCCTCAGCAAAGCCAGATCATTCTATATACCATAAATCACACCTCACTTAATTCCTTTAGAAAAGCTATATAATTATATACATTCGTGAAAGTCTGAACCTGATCTACTGAATTAGACAGTGTGTAATAGTATTGCTGATATACTTGCTCGAGGAGTGCACACGTGTAAACAGAAACACACACTCATGTGCACTATTAGCTTGTATATACCCGACTGCACAATGGAGCCACCACCAATCGTCAGCACTAAACCAAAACCATGTTGTAGAGCCACTCTCAAGGAAGCAGTTGTTAATACTCTTACTATTATACAAACAGTGAAACTCTTTCGAATCCCCCTCTCTCTCTCTCCTCTTTCTCCTCCCCTCCCTCCCTCTTCCCATCCCTCAATCTGCCACAGACCAGGATTAAGCCAGGTGAATATCTTCTGCTCTGTTCGTAGTTTCAGTTCCTCTGCGATCCAGGGCATGATGGTGTGCGAGCAGTGTCTGTCCACCCGTGTACTGCCGAGATACAGGACCTGGAACAGCTGACTTGCTCCTTGACTGCTAGCCATTACTACTTGATATGGTGTGGGAAGAGAGAGAGAGAGCGGAGGGTGAGGGAGGGAGGTAAAAGTGAAAAGAATGGGAGTTAAAACATAAACAATAGGGTTGCAAAGGCAAAGGCAAAGCAGTACACCCTTCAGTTCAGAGTGCTGTTAGCAAACTCTCCACATGAAAGAGAACACCTCACATTTACATCTACAGTACTCTAACTCATACACGTCATGAAAGTTGCATTGATTGAACAATGCACATACAGTCGTGCAGCAAAACCTATTCACTGGTCTAACTAAGGTCTAGCTAGCTAGCTAGCTATAGCTATGTGCTGTGCACACTCACCTGGTACAAATACAGGAGCTGTCTAGAATCAAAGTCTCATAAAACTTCTCTCGTTCGGACCATGTGCTCCTCATGAGTGTCGTCTCTAGCTAGCAGCAGAGTAGATTCTTGAGTCAGCACCGAGCTAGCTTGTGTACAGCTCTAGCTTCTGCAAAAAAGGGGTGCGCCCATCCCATCTCTCTGACCTGGAACCAGGACGACAACTATCATCGTGCGCATGCGCATAAAAGTGTAGTAAGGGGGAGGAGTCGACTTCGTGAGCTAGCCGATCGGTCGATCGTGCACCTCTTCCGTCTTTCGTTCCTCAGAGATGAGTTCACAAGGTGAGCTTCCCCACATGTATGTGGGCATGATTTCACAGTCATGTGGTAAGTTGATCGGACCATGTAACGTACTTATGGACATAGCTAGCTGGCAATGTAGCTATAAAGAGGCCTGTGACTTCATCGTGCATCAGCACTAAGCCCCGAGTCGCGTGTGCTTATAGTTAGCTATCAGGCGTCAAGGATTTCCTGTAGCGGCGTTCTGCAAAGTCGTGTGTGTAAGAGAGCATCCAGTTGTATCAACATCTCTTGTAAGTCATTTGAGTTGCATGAATGCAGAAACCCAGAATAATTCACCTTTCTGTACCATGGTAGCTATTGAATGTAGTGAGAGCTATGACTATACTATACCACACAATTGGTCATTGTTGTTCAGGAGCATTCAGAACAGCGTGGGACTGTACCTCTGCACGTTAGTTGTTTGTAAAAAACATGTCTTGTACATGTGTGCATACTTTTCCTTCCGTTTGTGCATGTTGCGGAGTTTGTCAACATGTCTATAACTGACTTGGAACAGTTTCTGTTTTAGCCTTATATAGTAATACAAATATTCGTCCGTTTTGTATATATACAGGTTGAACTCAGATTTTTAACTTAAAAGACTGCCTTCTACTAAAAGTCACTTTATCATCACGCAGATTTTACTCCAAGCTAATTAAAAAAATCATAATGCTCTCAACTTCAGTACTTCCTGATAGCTCTCACTTAAGATCGTCACCGGCAGAAGCGCCACACAGCAACGCAGAGTCACCCCACGGCAGTTGGAAATGCTCGGCTTGTACCATGACAAACAGCGAAGAATACGTCAACTGCACGGCGTGCATGACAAAGAGACCCGGGAAGAAAATCGACCTCAAAGAAGAACAGAAGAAGGCGAAACAAGTGGCGATTGTAAACCCTTCGTTTTCGGTTCGTTTCAAGGCGCTCTTTTCGAAAACTCCGCCGCAGTGGAAGTGCCCTGCATGCACCTTTATAAATAGAGGGATAAACAGCCAGTGTCAGTCTTGCTGGTATCTCAGAGTCCAGGACGACCACTACAACCACGAAGTTGCCAGTGAAGGTAAAGTCGACGAAAAGCCAAGAGTTTCATCTGAAGAACAATCATCATCTACTTCAACGTCGGTGTTTGGCAGTATCAGGGCACTTTTTCGGAGGTCGTCTCTAAATGGTGGTCACTCTAAAGGTGCCATTGGTATTGAAACAGACAAGGAAGTGAAGGAGGAAGGAGAGGGTATAGAGGAGAGAGATGGGGAAGAGGAAATGACCCACCGAAAGTGGAAATGCCAGCAGTGTACTCTACTCAATCAGGAATCACTCAAAAAGTGCAGTGCATGCGATTTTCCAAAGAATTTCGAGATGCCGGCACTCGGAGGGGACCAAGGTTCCGTCAATCCTCACTCTCTCAGTCCAAACGAAGAACACGGGCAGTTTGACGCAGAAAATGACAGGGGTCCAGTTCAATTAGACCCAGAGATTGTTCTGGGCGATGTCGCCACTCCCCTGCCAGTCATCGCAGCCCAGTCGCCCCAGGACCCTCGCCACCACGCCCTCCTCAGCAGTCAGGGAACCCCCACCTGGCGCTGTAAGGTGTGCGGAGCCTTCAACGTCATCAACAGTGGCCTACGACAGTGTTTCATATGCGGTATAGGAGTCATCCCCGAGTTCTATCTACCGCTTGCACCACCAGTGAGAGAGAGCTATCGTCCATATTCAAGTCCACAGCCTCGACTGAAGGGTAATTACGTATCTCCCAACCACTTCCCTCAATCTCAGGCTCAATATCAACCTATGCCACCGCGTGCATCCCAGCCTCAGTTTCAAGATTCCGTCGATCAAGACTATGTGAATGTTTCACAGATGGCTTTGTGGGGTCAGGCCCCCCGGCAAGGACCCAACCCCTCTCATAATGGGTCGTCGCCGAGTCACCCGCTCACACGTGTCAATCACTTACACGCCTCGTCCTCGCTCTCTCCACTGCACATTACCTCATCAAACGGTGGGGTTTCCCCCCAATCAGAACCCTCGTATGTAAATGCAAACTCCTACGGCGCGTACCCCCGTCGCTCGCTTCGACACAGCATGGACGCTAATTACAGGGACATCCCCATCTTGGAATCGGAAAACCTTTCACATCTTCAACTACAGTACACCCCATTCAGAGTAGGGGATTTTTCACACGACATGGAAGAGAGTTTTGTCGACCCGTATGTCCGTCCCAGGACACCAATGGATTACCACAAACCCCCCTCACCTCCAGAGCTGTTGGAACCCCAGGGAGCCAATCAGCAAGATGCAGCAGCAAAGTCCCACGGAGAGAAGGAGACAGAGGAGTCTCGGGCGTTGCTAGAGGCGAGCGTTGCCGGTGGCCACTGGAACAGGACAAAGTGTGTGGAGGAGAGACGGGAGGAGGACGTGCTGTGTGCCAACGTCGTCTACCAGGAGATTTTGAGATATTCCAGAACAGTGAGTGCGTCTCTTTCTGTCTGGAGGGCGATTTTTCAACTCATTATGTCCAATAGGTTTGCGCAATCCTGTACATACACGTTAGCTAACGTTTTAGGCTAGCACGTCTAGGTATGTAGTGCAGTGGCTGTGTAAAACGTGTATTAATGTATTAATGGACATGGATGCATATCTGCATTGCTCAGCCCCAGTTAGGTTGCATTGGAAAGGCAAGGCAACAACACCCTTTGAAGAGCCACAATACTGGGCCTAGGCAGAAGTACTCATAGGGCAGCTACGTACAACACAAGACATTGAAAACCTTCAACTCTAAGAAGCTAGTGCAGTATTATACGTGTATGCATGGATGGTAGTGTATGTAGGTGGTGTTGTTTCTATAGGCCAAGTCATCAGCTCTTCAGTTTGCACATGAGCTGGGTTTTACTTTCACTTCTTGCTTGCTGTTGCATATACACAGCATAGTTTACATGTATTTACAGGCATGAGTCCTGCGAAACTAAAACACCTGCAAAGGTAATGTTCCTCTTATAGCTGCAGTATATGCCATGAAAGCATCCATGCGTGAACATCACATAGTATTATAGAGAAGTACAAACTTGAAGCTCTATACACCTGTTCATGTTTGCTCACCAATAATGTATTATTTCTGTCATTTCTTGGGAGTTACACTCCTATGTATGCCAACTAGTCAGCACTCTCAGCGTAGTTTTATCAACTACTTTACACCCGGAAAAGTTTACTTAAACACTCGTTCTTCCCACAATACTAAATTGTACAGCAGTACACACTACAGTAAACTACAGCTCATACAATGAGCATATGATGGCAAGTTGCTCAGTTTTTTAATCTCTCGCAAGATTTGACTGCGATTAGAATACTGTCCTACAATGTTTGACTGCAAGTAACAAGTAGCCTCGAAGCCTCTAATGAAACATTAATCATGCGTTTAACTAATTTTGTACATTTGTACTGTGTGACCTGTGTATATAGCTAGGAATAGGAAACATCGAAATGAATGTTAACTGAACTAGTGTTCGAGTACGTCAACTCTATCTGTCCCACTAGAAAAATAGACGTTTGTACAGACTATATAAAGAACAAAAAATGAATGTTGAATTCAAGTACACAATGTCCCCTAACACTCTCTCTCTGTGTCCCACTAGAGTGGAGAACCTTTTACTGATCCCGATTTCCCACCGGCCGACAAGTCGCTATATTCAGACCCCAGCCAGCCGGTGGCCAGATGGCAGGTGGGCAAGTGGGAGCGGCCGTCCGAGACAAGAGACGACTTTGACAGTCAGAGGATTGAGTGGACGGTGCTGAGGGAGGCACGGCCCGAGGACATCGCACAGGGAGTCCTCGGGAACTGCTGGTACATACAGACATTTATGTACCTCGTGTGCTGGCTCACTGCCATTATAAGAAGAGCCTTCTACGCTATATAGCACTTTTGCTTTTGCATTATCTGTGTACGTATGTATAGTCTTCAGCTGTGTCACTAAGTATAGTGGACGAGCATGTTCATTCTGTTCCCTTTAAGGTCTAGCCTGTCGAGTTGAAGAGAAAGTAGCTGTTTGACAGTTCTACATAATAGTGGGACAACCCCCTCACTCTTCTGAATTGATTGTCTCACTTTATTACATACATCCTCTCCTGTGGCAGGGTCCTGAGTGCACTGGGTGTGATAGCTGAGCAGCCCCAACTCATCGAAGACATACTCATTACTAAACAGGTGATTCTACGCTAAAGAATAGCTATAGTAAAATGTGGGAGTCACATGGCAACATCGTGTCAGGTCATACTCTATGACTGTGTCACATGCTATGTACCCCTTCCATCACAGGTCTATATACTCCTTAATACACCCACATTATAGAGTTTTTCAGCCGAGTCCACACATAGCTATAGTGACACTTTCCCACTGGTCAAACTACTTACGTATCACTAGCCATAAGTAAACCTATCATGTCGAGTCATACGTACGTACGTATCTTCAAGCCAGAGGGGAAAATTTTTTTGCCCAAATAAGAAACTTTTAGGAGGACCTTGGAATGAAGCTAATTACTCTGCGAAAGTTGTTAGCTATTATGGTAATCCACCGATGGCATACGCAGTAGTCACAGAACCCTACCATGTGTGTTGATCCTCCAATGTATGTATTACTTTCACCACTGTGTCTGTGTGTCCAGTATTGTCCGGAGTTGGGGGCCTACCAGGTGAGACTGTGCAGAGATGGCAGGTGGGAGGTGGTGGTTGTGGACGACTGCTTCCCTTGTCTCAACACAGGAGAACTCGTCTTCTCTAAGGTATGTTAGCACCTTACTAACCATTCTGCCGTACGTAAGCTTGCATGTTAGCTGTGTATTGGTACAGTGTGTAGCTTTTCTAAGGGCTTGTGTCAATACTGTGAACCTGCCTTCACACACACAAAAATTACAGTATGCCCCGCAAAATGATTTATTTGGCTCTAGTTTTCCCAAGTGTATTTGCTGCCTTCGGTGGGTATGTTTACAGTCTTGAAAAACATGTATGGCAAAAAGTATTCCTTTCGACTGTGCACATGACCAGTGTTGTTGTAACAATATTATATGCATCTCTGCTGCTTTTGTTGTGTTTTTTCACCACAGGCACACCGGAAGCAGTTGTGGGTCCCGCTCATTGAGAAAGCACTGGCAAAGTTGTACGGTAGTTACGAGGCCCTCAATGCTGGCAGAGTTCTTCTGGGACTGTCCGTACTGACTGGACTGCCTTGTGAGAAGATACATGTCAAGAGTGAGCTAACAACGGCCCTGTGGTTCCCTTTGTGACTTTCTCTCTCCCTCCTCTCTTTTTGTCCCCCTTCCTCCTGCCCTACCATCTTGCCTTCTCTATCTCTCCCTCCCTCCCTTCTTACTCTCTCTCGTTGACGGGTGTATAGGACCTTCAGCAAAGGGGATGAAGTTGACACCGACCTGATCTGGGCAAGGCTTCTTAGCTTCAGAGAGAGAGGGTTAGCTCCATTATCTGTAGACTCACCAGCACACATACACTCTATCTAGGCTCATGTACGTACTCTAACAATGTATCGTTTGTTTAGCTCATTGTGTGTCTGTGTATTCACCAGGTTCCCAATGAGTGCCGCATGTGGAGGGGAGGGGGGAGAGGGAGAGGAGAGTACGTATGCATTGCTTGGCCTCGAGTCAAACCACGCCTACTCCATCCTGGATGTCAGACAGATCGGCTCCGACCAGTAAGACACAACACTCACCCAACACCATGTTCCATAGCAATAGAATTGTAAACCCTTTCGTGTCATACGAATATATAGTACTTATGTGTGTGCTCCTGGAAGACAAAAGTTGTCTCATGAAAGGGCCAGGATCCATTGGTATAGTTGTACGTATATGTTATAAAGTCTGTTAATCTATGAACCAGTGTACTTTTCAGTGTATATATCCCCAGGCTGATGGTAGTATGTATGTATGTAGGTCCTTCTCCATACACACAGTGTGTCACATTGTCTGCAGGTTGATCAGACTGCGTAATCCGTGGGGCAAGTACTCGTGGAAGGGGAGCTGGTCTGACACGGACTCTCGCTGGGAGTCCCGGCCATGGATGAGAGACGAGCTGAGGGCAGTGGGCGGAGATGCCGGCGTCTTCTGGATGGCTGCCTCTGACTTCTTCCAGTGAGCTCTTTATAAAACCAAACTCGCAATTCACATATAAAAGAAGGCACACCTATACAGTTAAGTCCTGCCAAATAAGCACTATCAGATGGACTGTGTTTATTATCCAAAGCGCTGGTATAAAAGAGGGTGTACTGGTACTGGGCAAAGAGTATGAAAGTGTGAGTCATGTTTTGTGTGGTATAAACTCCCAAGAGTCTTCGCAGGTGTTTAGTAAGGCCTGCAAATGACTGTGTGTGTTAGCTTTTCCTGCGTGTTTTCATTCAGTAGCTTTCCTTTTTTAATCGGCCTAGCTTTACGCATGTCCTGTGTTGCAGGTATTTCTGTGAGGTGGACGTCTGCAAGTATAGGCCCAACTGGCACTCCCTTCGTTCCGAGGGGATGCTCCTGCCATTTGCTGCCCCCCAGGTCGAGACGCTGGCCTTCCAGGTGGACACTACAACTGAAGTGGACATCAGTATCTACCAGCCAAGCAGCAGGTATATACGTATAATCAGCCGTTTGTCTGTTATGCATCACTACCTTCAAAATATGGATGTGTGCAGATTTATCTTGCTGAAATGTGGCTGTATACCAATGAAGGTGGAATTTTAGCTAATACCTTCTGAGCGATCTTTTCTATTTGTACACAGCAAGGCTCTGAAATTTTGCATAATTGCATACACTCATAGACGTTGTTAGCTAAATCTCCTTCAATATTATAGGCTGTTTTATGCGAGGTGAATCTATACAGGCACCGACACACGTTGATGTGTTGCCTTTGGTAAGTTTAGTGTGTTAAAGAGTCTGGTATATAATCCCACACAGAGGGAGAGGTAGAGGACACAACCTGGTGGACATGGCTCTCCTGGTCCTCCGCTACTCCAACACAGCCGACCCATCCTCCCCCTCCCTCCTCCCCATCGCCTGCTCCCTGGAGAGTGGCTCCCACATTCAGTCCATAGTCACCACCAACGGATTCCTGGGCCCCGGTCGCTATATCATTCTACCTCTAGCCTTCAACCACTACCAACACACCTCGGGGAAGATGAAGGCTTCTAGCAATGAGGGAGAGAGGGGGAGGGAGGACGGGGCTAGGAGAGAGGAAGGCGCTGTTCCGTACGTGCTGGCAGTGTTCAGTGCCAGGGAACTGGTGTATGAGAATGTGACCACGGGACCTGGGTTCCTCCCAGAATCACTCATGATGCTAGCTCAGAAGACTGGCAGAATTACAGAGGTGGGTTTATGTACATGTGTAAAACTGCAGTTTTCCTAGATCTTGCATGTGCACTAAACTCCTACTATATTAAGCACAGATGAAACTTGCTTTATATCTGACTAGTAAATCCACTTTCTACACGATTAAGCCGTGATTATCATGCAGTAAGCTCTATGCTGTCTTGACCCTACAGTCGTTCCCCAACATGCTGCTCTATGAGGTGTACATGAAGCACTCGTGTCGCTACCTGGTGGCCGTCAACCTGGACCAACACCTCCATTTCACGGTGGCCTGCGACGGGAGAGAGAGTGCCAATGTCACATGCTCCAGAGGAGAACTCTATACGGAAGACTGCATCCCTCCCGGACACAGGTTAACAGGGTTTCTATGCATAGGAATCTGCTTACTGTAATAATGTGGTGGAGAGTAACCAAGGTTTGATATAATTAGTGATTGTTGTTGGACCGACAAGGTAAATAGTTAACATTGATACACCACAAGTTGTAGGATTTCATTTCAGAATTATAGTTTTTCTTCCACCACACACTAACCAATGAAATACCCACCAAGATTTCTTTCGGTTTTTAAATGTGGTGGTACTGGAATAGAAATCTCAAGCTCTCCGTCCCTCCCCCACTCACTGCAGGCAGATACTGTGGGTGCTGACTCAGCTGGAGGGGACGGCCCGCTACAGTGTCCTCATGAAGATCAGCTCCACGTGCTCTCAGCAGAACTCCAGTCGTCAGTGGGGTGCCCAGCACTACCCCCCACTCACCCCCACCACTTCTGAACTACACAGTCCAAGATTCATCACCAGATAGTCTCAGTCATAATAATATACAGTCAATTCACTAATCAGCAATCAATCATCGTTAATTCTCATCATCTTTACAGTAACAGTGTGTTTTCACGCTCCTATATAACACAATAATAATCATGTCTCCATGATGATAATTTTAACCCAAACAGTGTCTATAATTTCATTCATGGTTGTGATGTACTCACTGTTCAATGAAAATAATTATTAACCGGTGTACTAATGTTTCCCCACAAACATGCTGTGCCCACGAACTCCCATTATAAAGTATCATAGGATGGGTTATGAAGCGCTTAAATAGCTGTTTGGAATTGAGTCGACAAAAGCCTGTACGTCGTTTTTGAACCAGGTGAGAAGGTCTGGATTTGTTGCCACAGTCTCAGGCGACAATCTGCACTTTAGTAGGACCACTGCATACAGGTCATAGAGCACTGCATGTGACAGCACCCTTCTCACCCTCTCCTCCTCCAGCCCAGCAAAACGCGAAACATTCGCAACGCGAAATTCGAGAAGTTCAAGAGGATCCATTTTCTCCGTGTCTAGGATGCTCCAGAGCTCATTGAAAGGTGGATTCAGAGAGGTGTGGCTGTCTTCGACCCACGGAAACCTTCCTCCAAAGTTAACCACAGCCCAGAGTATTCTATCACGAGCAGTGCTAGGTTCCCAGTGGGAAAACTTTGCTGCCAGAGCTTCAACTCTTCTCTGGACTCCACTGTCTAGCTTCTCCCACACAGACTCATAAGTGAGACCCATCTTTGACAATAGAAGAGCACCGGTTTCTCTGTTTGACTCGGCAAACTGCTGAGCAGCTGGGCCGTTCTGAAGGAAGGAGAAGGCCCAGGGGTTCAACTGGAGTTGGGCAGCGGTAGCTAGCAGAGGTGAGCTGTGGGGCAAGCTGCAGAGAATACTGCGAGAGAACTGGACAGGGAGCTCTCTGACTTTCGCTCCGTTTCTCAAGGCCTTCTCCACACACTGTCTGCCTAGTTCCCCAGCATTTGCACCAGTCATTGTGACTACATTCTGCCCCCGAAGTGACAGTCGGCCCACGTAGAGTAGATCACAGGCTGTGTTGAATAGACACGAGGTGGGCCCTGCAATTTCCAGCAAATCAACATCCAGATCAGCTCCAACAGACACTAGTTCATAGTTTGGATAAATAACATTTGGAAACACAACTTTGTACCCTGATTGATACAACTCGATGAGCTCAAAGTTGGTTGACAGAAAACCACCTTCCACACGACTAACACGTCCATACATATGAGCGTTCATTTGCTCCACTAAGAGTTTTAGGTCTCCCTTGCTCTCTAGGGCAATCCGAATGGTGTATGGTTGCAGGAGCGGAACAAACCATCTTAGAAAGGCTAGTGCGAAGGAGAGTTTTCCGTCGACAAAGAAGCCTCGTGTCACGACGTACGTCAGTGCAAACGAATCGTCAACGTCTCCCGAGTTGACGTCCGTAGACAAACCTAATACACGGTAGCCACGCCATTTAGCAGTGGCCACGAGTATTAGCATTGGTAAAACCAACAGTAACAAAACTGCAGTCCAGAAGAACACCATTTCTTAGCCCTGCGCATGCGCATAAACGGGGATTCTTTATTTATTAGGGCGTGTGTGAATTGGCAAATCGAAACATTCAGCTCGAGGTCGTCTTCGGCCCCCCAGAGACAAGATGTGGGCGGTAAGTGTCCCAAAAATCCACTTGCTCCTCCTCATATCACGGTCCACCGGTCATCTCCCGGGTACTGCAGCTGCGGGAGAGGATGAGGGTGGCCTACGAGGCCCTTCACAAGGGCGTCTTCATCATCACGTGCGTCCTCGTCGTGCTGGTAGCCCTCAGAAACTCCCTGATATGGTGAGTTTCATACGTCCTCAAAATACTCTCTCCATGTGGGCTCTATCACTGTTTGCTGTGTGTGTAATACATAGGAACTTGGAAAAGTTCTGGGGAGCTTCTGGAAGTTTCTTTACCAGTGTATGGGGCCTTGTTTATAGGGCACACGGAGAAAACGAGTTTATCCTTTGGGGATTCGGTAAGTCAGAGTGTTGGTGTCTACTTCAGTGTGGGTGAAATTGAAACTAAAACCTGTTTCTCTTGGTGATGTATGTACAGGTCCGTGGTTCATGTCCAATGCTGTATTCATATTGGCAAATGTTTTCTTCACGTTTGTGGACCTGACTGCCTGGCCCAAGTTCATGCTACGGTACAAGATACAGGAGGACAAGAACGTACCTGTAAGACTACAGTGGTGCCAATTGTCCATTTGCCTTCTTCGCCTTGCTATATATGTACCTTGTAGTTGACACATGCTTTCACAGTACGGAAATTCAAAATCAAGAAAGCTTTTATTTATACTCTTTCATTTATTTAAACTCTCCCTTGAACAATAGCTATTCTATAGCAATGATTTTCTTTGATCAGACATTTACTATGTTTCGAAATCATTGTTCAGTCTTTCTCTGCTTTTCTTCCCCCAATTCTCTTTTCATCTTTCTCCTCTTCCCTCGTCCCACAGGTAAGCTGGGTACAGTACAAGAAAGCCCTGCGCAGGGTCGTCTTCAACACTGGTTTTGTCAGTCTGGGTGTCAGTCTCGCCATGTACCCTGTGGTGCAATGGAGGGGAAACCCCTCTGGTTACGAGCTGCCTCAGTTCTCTACCACCATCCTACACATCCTTGGCTTTCTGGTGATCGTGGAGATTGGCTTCTACTACACTCACAGGCAAGCAGTTTATTGCCGTACAGTTTGGGGGAGAATGTGATTAATAGGAAACACGAATCTCGCGAAGAAAACCTTGTCCCATTAACAAATTGCAGAGTTACCAGTTTCGGAGATGTACAAAAGCTTTCTCTCTCAAAAAATAGTGAATGGTTAAGGAGAATCTGCACTATGTGACTCTAATTAGTTTTACCACAGACAATTTGGAAATTAATCTCTCAACTGTTTCGCCTCAGGCTGTGCCACCACAGGCTCCTCTACAAGCACATCCACAAGACACACCACGAGTGGACGGCACCGGTCGGAATAGTCTCCGTGTACTGCCACCCTCTGGAGCACGTGTTCGTGAACCTCATGCCGATCCTTGCCGGTCCGTTGGTCATGGGGTCCCACCTCTCCGTGGCCATTCTGTGGTACAGTGTGGCCATCTTCAACACCACAATGGGCCACTGCGGGTACCATCTCCCCTTCCTACCCTCTCCCGAGGGACACGACTTCCACCATCTCAAGTAAGGCTCTACAGAGTTTAGTGTGACGAGACGAAATTCCATGCAACTTCAAATGTATGGGTACGATAGACCATTTGCATGAAAAAAGAAAGCTATTGCGTGTGACATGCTGTGTTGAACCCATCACACCCACACATTTGGAGTCGCATGCAATGTTTGACTCACGTAAAGAACTTGCATCATGCATATCACGGCCTTAGAATGTTGGTCATTTTTGATACACATGATGTTTACTGGCAAACAGGTTTAACCAGAATTTTGGAACACTGGGAGTGTTGGACCGACTCCACGGCACGGACACTGCCTTCAGACACAGCAAGGCTTATGAGAGACACTTCATGTTGCTGGGGTTAGACCCTGCTCGTCAACTCATCCCCAACCAAGTCGGAAAAGGAAAGAGCGATTAGTTTAATCACAGAGCTTTTTACAGCAGCAGGGACGTGATACAACACACGTCATTTTTTGCAGACATGGCACATGTTATTACAACTCCTGATGAATATGTAGTTGGGTTTAGTTTGTAGTATTTATGATGCTAATATCTGTTGTCAGTAATGCTTTCAGTATGGACGACTGGTACAAAACATAAACTCTTCCAACGAAACTATGCACGGAATGCATGTGATGACACGGTATGTTTGCTGCTGGCTCAGGAATGAGTGACTGATACCTGTCCCCACACACTGCTGGTGTCCCACTTCCTCCTTATTTCCTCCAATACTGCAATGCACAGAGAAGACACAAGAAGAGGTTATGTGACCTTCCTAGAAACCATGTGTGCTCTATTGTAGGTCACAAGGCCCAAAAGGCAAACAACACAACAACGATATACTTTGCCAAATCAACAAACAACAAGAATAGAATCCATGACACTTTGCTTTCTAGGCAGAGCAAACTCTGCTACCAGGGTACGTAGCTTAGTAAGCTGGGATTGTTTCTGTGAACGTATAGTTGACTTGTTTGTTGCATGTGCCTTTGCCTTTCTACCTCGTAGTTTACACACGCACTGTACAGAGAAAGTGCTAACTACATTTTGAGCTATCAGCCAAAATTTTGTAAGTGAGAAAACAAGAGAACGTGTTGAGAAAAAGGACTCTGTATTACAACGGTAACAACACTGTGCCTCACTTGAGCCCATTTGTGTATCTGTTCCACAAAGACGGCCATCATGGCCTTGACACTCTCGTCAATGAGTGACTGTATGTGCTGCACCGCCTCTTCCTCATTCAGATCCAGACAGAACTTGTCCTTTATCTGAGGGAAAGTGGGTGGAAGAGAGAGAGAGACAGAGAAAGAGAGGGGGAAGGAGGGTATAAGGAAGGGAGGGAAAGAGGGAGAGAGAGTGAGTGGGGAGAGGAGGTAAGGGGTGTGTGTGGAGTTGGTGGAGAGAGAGAGAGGAAGGTGAAGAGAGAGGAGAAAGGGAGGGAAGAAGGAGAGAGTAGGAGAAGAGGTAATGGATAAGTGTGTGGAGTTGGTGGATCTACTGACTTTCTGGACAGTTTTGTCAGGTTCAAGAGCAATGTCAGGGACGCCGGCATCCAGCATCAGAGAAAACAGGTTCAGAATCAGGTTTGCAGACCTACACACAAACACACACACACACACAGTGAGAATCATGTGGGGTAGGACAAGGACACTAACACTGAGCAGTGTGTAAGCTGCACGTACCTTCTCAGTGCCAGAAAGGCATTGTAGCAGTGCTCCCTGAATTTCTGGTACTCTGAGCTGGCCATACCTCCCATTGCCTCAACCTGTAAGGCCAAAGGGAGTATAGTACGTAATTATGATTACTTAGTGTATGTCAATCAGTCAAATGGCATGGTTTGATAGACTTTTGTTATTGGCAGAAGCGTGTGTGGAAGAGGGGATGGGTGCAAAATGTGTTAAGGTTGACTGGAAAGTCAATCCATACTCCAACTACAGGCAAACTATTGAGCATGATTTGTTTTATTTTAAATTCCACTCAAGTGTGTGAAAAAAATGCAATATCGTTCAAGCCTTATTGGGGGAAGGTAGGAAGATGAAGGGAGAGGATGCAGTATGCTAATTAAAAACATTACTATTCCATACTCCCACTACAGACAATCTATCTGACGTTGTTCGTTTGTCTCTTCTTCACTTCAAGTGTGTGAAAAAAATGCAAAATTGTTGAAGCCTTATTGGGGGAAGGTATGAAGATGAAGGGAGAGGATGTAAATTACTATTCCATACTCCAACTACTATTAAGCGTACCATATTCCTTGAGAGTACCAATAAAAAGTGGGGACTATACATAGTATGAAACATGAAAATCTCAAATGTATGGGCATGATGCAGGATGACCTGTGTCATCCCTATATACTAAGTACTACCGTACTTAGTGATATAGTGTATGTGTGTACCATTTCCTTGTTGAGTTTCATGGGAGGTGGGAACGGCTTGCAGTCCCGCCCGAGGATGTAGCCAAAGTCGACGTGAATGAGATGACCACTCTCAGAGAGAAGTAGGTTATCGTTGTGTCTGTCTCCAACTCCCAGGAGGTAGGTTATCACACAGTAGCCAGCTGAGCACACACGAAGAGAGAGAGAGAGAGAGAGGGGAGGGGGATGGTCAAGTTTTTAGTAGCACAAGGTATGGTTAAGCACACACACACACACACACACACACAGAGTACTGCTTCAGCTTATAACCTTATAAGTTTTAATTTGTCCATATATATACCAAAAGTAGGCCTTTCAAGTGAATGTTGCCACTTACAGTAACAGTAAAGGGACATACACATAAACATGTTGGTGTATACAGTCCATAAGGTAATTTGGCACCGTTAGCTATGGTATATACGTACATATGCAAGTATTGAACGAACTAGCGCACTGAGTGTACTGCACGTCTTACCGCAGCTCTTAACGTAGGTGTCCATCACATCAGGATCAATGCCGTACGGCGCACCTTCCATCGGACCGAAATGCCTAAAGAAATTCTGCAACCAACACACGCAGAGTTTGTGAAATTTCACGTGCATGTGGAGATTTGGGGAAGTCCCCACCTGTATATTCTTGAAAGTCTGAAGAACATGAGCCAGTGTGTCAGTCTGGTCCACCAGCTGAATGAAACCTGCGTTAGCAAAGAATGAAGGAGTATCATCTAACTTGTTCTACAAAAAAAAAACAGAATCTTGTAGGGCAGACGTAATGAAGGAAGATTACTTTTCTTGACAGTCTAGCTCACGAGACTAAGAAAACCACATGCCTTTTTGAGTCCCGTACTAAAGAGAGCTCCCTCTCCACGAAAGTAGATGGAAATTTAATAAGACATGGGTGGTATAAAATTATTGGCGAGCAAAGTGAATGCGGGATTCTTATACATGCACGTACTGTATATGATTCATACATATGCCTGCGGGAAATTGAACTGTACTTGCATTGCATTCGTTGTGGTACTGACCGTGGTTCGAGGAGCAGGCTAGGACATTGTAAGGCGTCAGTTTGAGGTCCAGGTTCTCCCTACGGAGGATCCTGTCCATTAGTGTAATGAGTTGGAGGATGAGCTGATCTTGTCTCAGGTCGTCTCCCAACTTGAACATCACCTGCAGTCAGAGATACAGGGGGAGGGAGGAATTTAGCAAATGTTTATCTGCCACTGGTCATAAGAAATCTTATTGCTTGTTAGCCAATGCAGTGGCGGATCCAGGGGGGTTCCTTGGGTTCCGCGGAAACCCCCTTTTTATCATTTTGCGCGCACGATGCATCACCGGCCTCGTGCGGAACCCCCCTTTCAAAATCCTAGATCCGCCACTGCAATGACATGGAAAATAAACAACTCAAAATTACAGATAGAAAGAGGAAGGAAAAACAGAACTGCAATATTGCTTCAACAATAGGCCTACTTAGGTACACCACACAGTAGATGTGAGCTGGTGCATGAGAGCGCCTGGCGGTGTAGTAAAGACAGGGATCAAACGTGAAAAGGATATATACAGAAATGTCATCATAGACAACACATGTATGAGTCAGAAGCTCACGGAGTAGAGCTGTCCGCTGTCAGTCCTGAATCCAAACCGGGACGGCATCAGGGCACTCTTGAACAAGGAGGTGTGGTCGGGATCAATTCCCACAACCTATGAAACACACACTATCATTACATTTTGCCATCTAAGGCTATTAAAGGGAATGCAGCAATATCTAATTTACTATGCAACATTTCTAAATTAAGCCATGTATACTGACACGTTCAAAAAAGAGGGTATATAGAAGAGAGATGAGAACGGGGTAATAGAGGCTCACCAGTACGTGGGGGTCGAGGGGAAGTCTGGTGGTTCTCTTGAACGTGAGGAGATTCTCTCGCGACAAGAGAATGTTGCGAAGCTTCTCAATCTGTGGAACCAATCACCAGGTCAAAGCTTGAGTCTATGCTACACTCTCAATTCTGCTATTATTTGCAGAATTTTGGACAAAGTTTTAATGTACACTCAATGACAGTATATACCTTTGAGCTCTATTGTCTTGCCCAGCACAAAATACGCATTATATTTTTCTTAGGTCTATATCTCTACCAAGGAGGAGAGAAATGGCTTACCCTCTTTGGTCTGTCTTCCTTGAGACTAGCGATGGTGGCCATGATGGCTTTTAGCTCTCCCAGGAGCAGCTCCTGCTGAGTCAGCATGTGGTATCTCTTCCTCCACTTCTGTTTCGGACTCTTAGAGAGAGTGAAGGGGCATGGAGGACAGAAAGTGAACGAGGAAAGAATGTAAGAAAAAGAGAGCTACATACTAAGAATGGGACAAAGCTGCCCCCCCCCACTCATTGCAACTCACGGATTTGAGGCCCGTCCAGGAACTTGAGTCGGATTCTCTCGTACTTCAGTTTGTCTTTGCCCTCGGTGCACTCCACGGAGAGGTACCAGTAGAAGTAGTTGGCCAGCTGAGTGCTGCGAGATGCTCTCGCCAGCAGGAAACTGGTCAGGTCTGGGAACTGAGTCAAGAGTGACAGATTCAATTTGGCAGGCAACGTGGCGGTTAAAGGGTTTACATCATTGCTTAAAATGACCGCTAAAGTTTTGCTCTTTATTCGCTCTGCCCGTTCAGAGATATAATTATATAACACTGCTACAGTTTTGCTATATATGTACACGTGTGTGTCTTTCGTACCTCAGTCTCGTACACGGAGGACTCCATACTCCCGGGAGGCAGAGACACGTCCAGAGACCAGACCGACATCTCCAGACTGTTCTGCATCTGGACCGGCAGCGGCCCCGCCTCCCTCTCACTGTCGCTCCCGCTGCCCCCCTCCTCCCCCTCCCCCCTGGAGCTGGCGTCCCCTCCACTGCCCCCCGACTCATCGCGGTGGTCCTCCTGGGCTGCCTCTGCCAACTCCTGCTCCAGTCTCTGCTTTGTTGCTGCAGTGCATAGGTTAAATTCACCGCGGTGAGGTTTTATACAGCCTTTCAGCGCATTCAAGAGCGCTATATAATTATATTTGTTGCGCTTAACATTTCAAATGCACCGTTTATGTTACAGTATTGTTTCCCTAATATTGCATGCGCATATACACTCAGACATGTACACATGTACATGAAACTGTACATGTGTATGTATTGATCCAATGGAACTGTACATGTGTATGTATTGCCTCACATTCGCTGTAGGTGGCTTCCAGAGAGAGGTCTTTCTGGTCCTCACTCTCTCCCTCTTCCTCCTCGTCCTCCTCTTCCTCCTCCTCGTGCTCCAGAAACTCTGGGGTCTCGTAGCGAAGAGCTTGCACCAACTGAAATAACAACACACACTTTACTGAAAACATGTGCTAGTGCTGATCCAAACTATTCTACACGTGTACATTAGAAGCCTTGCTTTGAGGTTTAAATCTTAGACTATGCTTGCAATAGTGTGTCTATATGTCTACGTACAATGATCGAAGTATGAATACCATAATATGCACAAACGGATAATCGCAGACAAAATTGTGAACTGCAAAAAAACATTTTACCTTTTATGAAGTACATACATTGAGACTATGTCACAAATTTACAGTCACTATAAAACACCTGATGTTATATATACCTGTAGTAAGTAGAGGAGTAGCTCGTCGTTGTCGGCACACTGGAGCCTTGAGATTGCGTATTTCCTCACGCGAGCGTCTTTGAAATCTCTCGTGAGGAGCTCGAGAGCGTCTGTGGTATCGAGCGGCTGCCAGCGGTACATCAGCTCCACGGCCTCGTCCGCCTCCTGTTTCGACTGCCAGTCAATGCTCTGAACAAACTTGGCCAGCGCCTTCCTCTCCTGGGTGAGGTAGTAGCGAAACTGCCATATGAGGGACTTTTCGTCCGTCGACAGTTCGTGTGTCGGTGGGTAGCTGAGGATTCGAGCGATGTGGTCTCGTGTACGAGTGTTAGGTTTTAGCTCCCTCGCAATGGCTCCCTCCCTCAGGCTGTGGGTCAGGCGATGGTGTTTCAGCTCGACCAGGTTTTCTAGGTTCCACTCCATGTCGTTCACCAGAAGGAACTCTGATTTGGGTGGCTGGATCTCCTGAAGATTCCCGTCCGGCTCGAAAAACACGACCGCGTGCTCGACGTTGTCAAAGTGGAAGGCCGGGAACTCGATCGTGAGGTACATGTAGTTGGTGCTCCGTTTCTCTCGTTCGTTGATGACCTCGATTTCCCGGTAGGTGAGTCGGTCGAGCCAGTCCACTCGCATCATTCGACCTCGGCGGTGTTTCTTGACGAGTCGCGACAGTCTCATCATCTCGGATTCTCCCTCCTCGCTCATCTCCCCAGGGGTCGACCCAGCGAGCGAGCCGTCCGCCTCCTTCCCCAGCCACACCCGCAGGTCGTGGATCCCTCGTCGGAGACACCCGTGGCGACCAAAGACCGGTATGGTCGTCCCGCCGACCGGTACGGCTCTCCGTGGTCCGTAGATGTCATAGATAGTGAGTGCCAGCACTGCGTTTCTCGGGACGTCTTTGAAATGGATTGGGAGGAGCAGCCATTCGTTCCAGTTCCACCGCGTGGAGAAGGCCTTGTAGGCTGTCTGTGTCGGTAGAGTCAGTGACTTTCCGTTGGCAAAGACCTGGGCAGTGACGTAGAGGTCAGAGTGCTCGCTCTGGTAGAGCCCCGAGAACTGGAGTTGGGGGTTCTCCAGTAGGTCCTGGACACTCTTCTTCTCCCTCTGTCCTTCTAGTGTCCCTCTGTATGTATGCAGAACATGTGGCTTAACATAATGCATTACAGACAGTGTTTTAGTCCTAGATAAGACTGCTAACTAGTCTATAAGCACAGACACACAGTGAAAAAGTTCACGCCTGCAGCTCAGCATTCCAGTGGGATTCTACTACAGCTAATGTTTTCTCACATCTTGATTCTGAAAGGGATGTTGAGCTCGCACGAGTGGATGTAGTGGAACTTGTCAGACACCTCCTGGAGGTAGTTTGCCATTTCCTCCCACCCGACAGTAGGTACGCGTACGTCGCCTCTGTCTCGTGTAGACTTCCTTTAACGCGTGCAGACGACTTTGCTAGCACCTGCAGCAGCCGGCATAGATTGGCAGGTAGCTCCTCTGCGGGACGGTTAAACTGTAAAATCTAGTTTGCTGGCCAGATGTAGACTCCGCCCATCTCGATCTCCTTGTGCAGAATCAGCAAATACAGGTGCACGTGAATCGCGCGGGAAAGACGCGGGAAAAGCGTCGAGGAGCGAGTATATACGAGTGTATATACAGCTCTAGTTTCAGGGTCTGAGCTTATCCACGCCGATAGACAAGGTTTGGTACGTGTATGTATGTCTTATAAGAGTTTATAAACCTGAGTCTCTCCTACTTAGACCAGGTCTTCATACGTATATCAAGGCTATGGAGTTGTCCCCTCGACACAGCGATGACTGGGAGGACGAGGAAGAAGGAGAACCACTGTTTGCAGACGATGTCGTCAACAGTGATGAAGAGGATCCTCCCCCTCTCCCTCCTCCCATGCCATCACTCTCACAACTTCCACAGCATCACCCCCACACACCAGCGGGAGTACGAGGGGCCAGGGGGGGAGGTGGGGGAGTGGGGGACTGGAGCGACGTGCAGGGAACTCCTGCAACTGGTAAGTGAAGTAGAATCTTCTCACAACACAAGGGTATCCATATATACCAGAAAGACCTCCACAGTATTTTTCTAGCTGGAGCATCTAACGGTTGTGTTCTAAAGGTCCAAGCATTTTCAATTTTTAGCTCAAATGTGCATGTAACATTGGGTAAACGTGTCAAAGGTAGGGGTTGCTGGGTTTGATTTGGAGTGGGGTCTGTTTCAGGTGGTGCTGATCAAGGCAGTGGAGATCAGGCAATCCAGAAAAAGAGAGCACCCATCCTTACACTCACCATTGACAGGTATGTGCAGAGCTCCAGAGATTTATTGCTGGGGGACAATCAGCCCCCTGGCAAGAAATTTAGATGGTCCCAATAGCAGGACACCTACTATTTAGGGGTCAAAATGTCCCCTGGGAAGCATATTCAGGGGGACAAATGAAGAGATAGAGGGACTATGTCCCCTCTGGTGCACTCTGGCGCCAGCCGTGTATGTGCATTCATATTACTGACATTCGTATTACTGAAGAGTGTGTGGGTGGTGGTATTGACTGGCTTCCTTTGTCACCTTGCATTCAGACAAGTCCCTGTGGCGCAATGGTTAGCGTGTTGGACTTCTAATTCAAAGGTTGTGGGTTCGAGTCCCACCAGGGATGCTTTTTTTGGTTTTTTCAGTTCATTAAGCATGGGATCAAGGTTCATTTTGAAGTGTATGATTGTCCCGCATAAACACTCTCACTTATTATTATCATTTTAAAATTACTTTGAAGGTGTACGATGCTTTATACAGTGAAGTTTGGTGTGGTACATATGCCGTAGTTTGCTCTAGTTTGGGAATGCATAATTGAGTGGCCTCAACTTATAATAGACGGTATCTAACAAGATATCCATAAAAAGTGTATGATTACTGGCATGTACTGTGTCAACGAGATCATTACTTTATTTTGCAATGGAGTTTGCGTTAAAAAAAGAAGGCTAAAAAGCATCCCTGGTGGGACTCGAACCCACAACCTTTGAATTAGAAGTCCAATGCGCTAACCATTACGCTACAGGGACTTGGACGAAGGTGGCTTTCAAATAGCGCTGCTTTGTCCAACCCAACACCAGTAGTAAGTAGGTGATAAGTGGCTTTCATTCATGTGGCAAGGACTTAGTTTCTGGACTGAGATTTTTTTGGATTGAGGTTTTTTCACGCAGGATATTCTCAGAGAAAGGCCTCTCGCGTATCGAGAAAGAATTTCCAAAGCTGAAGTTCAAGGGAAAAGGGCATGAGGTCGGTCAGTGTGTAATGCAAACTGCAATACTAATCACATTTGGTAAAGTGGCACAAGAATTGTTTTTACCTGGGATTGAAGCTTGTTGTGGGTTGTCTTACTTTTGCCCTACCCTGTCAGCAACTGACAAACTCCTGTGTTTGTATCCAAACTTTGCCACTCTTACACTAGTGTCTATGCAGTTCTAAATAAACGCAGTGCACCCGATTAAAAGTTTTGCAGTCGTTGCTGCGGCACATGTACCTGTAACTCTAGCATTCGCTTGCCCGGAATCCATTGCTAGTAGTGACACTAGCATCGTACAGCATAATGAGCTCTGTCAATCAAAGCAGCACGTGTTAAGTTGCCAATGTGTCTCATGTGTATGTATATATTATGTAGGTGGGAGACCTGAGCTACCTGATGCAGCAGTATGAACACTGGGCCAATGCCCTCTATCCCAAGCTCACGTTCAAAGATGTCACTGACAGGATTGAGAAACTCGCCACGAAGAAGGAATTCAAAGTACATCCTTTTGCATTCCTTACGTGGATCCTCAGTCATACTTTCCATTGTTGAATTGTGTGTTGCATAGACAGTAAATTGCGGTCTGCTCAAAAATTTTGGTGAAATACAAGTCTCCATTCATTATACAGCAGTCATATGCTTGGTAGCTAACTATAGCTCAGCGTGACAAACTTTCAGCATGATGAGAGGGATTTCACTGCTTTGACTTATTTCCTGCAGTCCCAGCTTATCCAGATGCGTCGCAGGTGGGCGAGGGGACCAACCCCTCCAATTCCAGACGATGATGACAGCGACGACATTGCCAACAATGATCGCCATGGCAACAACTCTTCTACCAACCATCACCCTGGCAACAGTCCCACCAATGAAGGGAGTGGTGAATTACAGCTGAACTCAGAGAGAGACGTGTCGAAAAATAGATCATCAACAACCTCAGACCATGAAAGTAAGGATGAGCCACAGAATGATGATCCGCCCAGTAATGGAAGGAACTTACCCACAAACAGAGAAGAAGAAGAAATTGACGAATATGATGAACTTCTAATGAGAGAGAGCGAGATACTGCGGGAGGGAGAGGAACGACGGACGAGAAAACGAGAGAGGGGCAGTGACAGCTCCGACCAAGATGAGGAGAAGGTGACACAGCAGGGCCCTGGAACCGAGGGAAGTAGAGAGCCGATGAAGAGAGAGGGGGACAAAAGATTGAGGCTGTCGTGTGAGCCTCCAGATTTGTTGGATGACATGCTAGCTGAAGAAGAAGAGTTTATGGATGAGTCTTCATTAATTGGACAAGTTCCTCCTCCTGGGTTTGATGCATGAGAACTTCATATTGATACACTGATGTAACTGCTTTTTGTGTTTTGCATCTTTCTCGTGCGTATAATAATATTATACATTTGGCCAGCGTGGCTCGCAGTGCTGGCGTTGGTGACCTGCTCTTAACTGTGGTGAGGCTTGTGTGGGTTGTCTTACTTTTTGTCCAACCTTGTCAGCAACTGACAAACTCCTGTGTTTGTATCCACAACAAGTTGAGAAGTTCCATGTATAAACTGGAATAATAATCAATTCACACACCTAGGGTTTGCACACACCTTGTTCCTCCTTGTGGTAAACACTGGTGTGGTGGTCTTGTTTTAGACAATCATTTGCAACAAGACCCCAGCCCCATTCTTCTAATTGCACTGTTCAGGGCCGAGCCGGCCAGGGGTTTTTTCTTGGCGCCGCCGCAAGTTGTGCGCATGCGCGTTGCGCGGAAGTATATAAGTACATACGCAGGCCGCAGAACCAGAAACCGGAGAGACGACAGAGACGCTTTGCTGCGTTGCTGCGGGAAACTGCTGCAAGTGAGTTCTGGACGCTTTTGCTTAGTGGTTTTCAACTTTTAGTTCTTCCCAACCCTTTGTCTAGGTAACCATGTAACTAATGTGATCTTTTTCCATCCAGTTGTGCTGTCGAGGCGCCTCGGGCTGTAACGACGGTCCAGTTTCGTCGGCGATGGAGTCCAAACAAGCAGTAAGTGAAAAATGCTAGTGGCCCTTGCGGACGTATGGAACGCGCGTCCGTCCGGTGACTATATATTTTACGCCGAGCGTTTTGCTCTGTTCTGCACATGGATGCGTGTCATAATTTCCCCCCCTCTCTACAGGCTGTTGTCTCTCCTAGTGAAAACGAGAAGAATCTCTCGGAGAACCAGTGCTCTCATTTCTCTGTTCTGTGCCGTTTGTTGGGGCCTGACTGGATCTGAGGACCGGGGATCCGTCTGCGCCACCGCGCACGGTGAGCGTTATGCTCTCATGTATTAGCACGCAGTCCGCGTGCATCCTGGTGCGAGATCTTGTTCTCTAGCACTGTTCGGGTCGCGTTCACATGGGCCCCAGAAGTGGTTGTGTTAACAGGCACCACGTACTTTACTTATGGCATACCTTTCTTATGGGACATATATACAGCTAACTGGATTGCTATCAGAACAGCAATGGTGTTTGCTGCGTTTTTACTGGATGTAAAAAAAAAGGTTGTGACATTTTTTCAAGGACCCAGGTGAAGTAAAATAGACTTAGTTCCTATGTTCCAGTACTAAAACCAAACCAAATCTTGGTCAAAACATAATTATACTGTGAACAGACGCAACTTCAAACTTGTATATACAAAGCATTGTTTGAGCTGTCCGGAGGCGCAGACTCATAATTATATTCCACGCATGTAGGACCAAATCCACTGCAGATATCTTTTAGTGACCACTGTAACGCAACTTAGATGTGCAGGCATGGCCATACTGTATATCCATGGTAGTATGCTATAGTAAGTTATGGAGGTCTACCTATTCCTCCTGAGGAAGGTGTACGGTGCCTGCATACATTGCTAATCCTCCATAGCTTGTTGTGCAGTCTGTGGAGGAATCTTAGGTTTCTGGAGAATTGATTCACCACTAACTATTGGTCAGATCACCTCGGTAGACATCAACAGCCTTTTAACCCACGATATCACAACATCACTTCCGCTCAAGACCACAAACCTAAATAGGCAGGCAATGCACATCCTAGTAGGCACAGCAGTCATGGATGAGGTTGAAGTGTACTTTGTATCCACTTGCGTTACCAAAGCTTGCCAAGGTGGTATATACCGGAATTGCCATAACAACCTGCCAGAACTTAGATTGAGCCGTCAAACAGTTGCTGAAAAGTTTAGTAATACATAATTATGGTGCAAACCGCGATGTGCACCGCATGATTACAGTCAGGTTTGTTGGCCTATAGGCCACTTCATCCACAGTCTTAAACAGTGTGCCTCTACTTCCGACAACCTGCAGCTTCAATTGCTTTTTTGGGTGGAACCATAATCTGTTAACAGGTTGATAAATTTATTAGGCGGTAAAATATGTCTTTCAATTCACAGGCCTTTGGTTTGCAGCACCTTGTTCCTTGCATTAGAGAAGTAGCAAACACTGGTGTGGTGGTCTTGTTTAGGACAATCATTTGCAAAAGACCCCAGCCCCATTCTCCTAATCTTCATTGTCTTATTGCATTGTGCTAGAGCACACAAAGTATAAGGTACAGCTCCTTGACAGACTTCTTGCTTTACTGGGAGGGGGCTGGACTTGCTGTAGTTTCCATTAACTGTTGATACCACAGTGTGTATGTAACTTTCTCTGGAGCAGGCCACTGTGCCATGCTGTGTCAAATGCTTTCCTGATATCTAGAAAGGCCATATGTGCGTTTCTGCTTTCGAAGAGAGTGAGTTTCTTCTTGTTGTATATATACGAAGACTGTGTGCGACTTTGGGTCTAAAGTGGATAGATTATGTTGAGCGTGCTGAGCTTCTTGAATAATAATGTGATATTTTCTGACATGGCCCTGAGGTTTGAGGGGTTAGTCAGGTCAGCAATTTCTTCCTTGGGAGTAGAAACCATTTTTTACACAGTGGCAAAAGACCGTGCATTCTGCAGCTACGCGCTTGGCAAGGAGGTATTCTTGTAATTGTGTTCAGTCACCACTCGTCGCACTTCTTCAGACCTTTTACACTGAAAGCATGTGTGGTATCTGCACCAAAGCTCTGACTTTTGCATCTGAGGATGTGTGGGTAGTTTTTCAGCATCAATTAAGTGCTGCCATGTACAGAGCGGTGTTTAAAGTTAACAATTGTGTTACATTTAATAAATCAAAATCTACGTACGCGTCTTGTGCTAAGTTCACTTCAAGAGATTCTGGCAGGGGACTCCACTTCAATAGCTCTTGAGGAAAGCTTTCCCACGCAAGAAGGCCATTCAGGGCACATTCGTTTGGTGTTTGTTTGGGGATGAAACATATCCCATTTACCCCTGTGGACAATGGGAGAGGAACACAACACAACTACCCCACAGACAAAGGGGCTATATGCACTCTCTCAGCTTAAGCTTATATAACCAGATATTATTATTATTATAAGAAATACAGTCATCTGCATTAATGCAAACTATGTTACATCACATGCACATGCGCAGTACACAATGCACCTTTCTTCACCCGAGAGAGAGTGAAATCCACTATCGTGACCTTCACTCCATGAGTGTCGATAAGAAATTGTTTTTTATCTATCATGAATTTCAAAGTATCCTTGTCTGTCCTTTTCACTAAAATATTGGACTCGTGTAAATCACGATGTTCCAGCTCTAATGCCTGAAGTGGAGAAAGGACACTGTTTTGAAGTTAGATGCCTCGTCCATGGAAACTACGCACGCCTTGGGGGCCCTTAGTAGCGACATATCCATTTTACCCCTGTGGACAATGAGAGAGGTCTCTTTGGCAATCGAGGAAAGTAATTCTGGCTGCTGGTGACTGACTTCCCTCGTCTTTTTTTAAACATCAAACTGGATGTCGTCTTATCCTTGAAATAGCCATGGAGGTCTCTCCAGGTTAAAATGCAATCCTCCGCAGTATGTTAATTTATAAACGTCCACAGGGTATATACCCCACTTTTCAATATATGTACCTATAGTTTGGCCCTTGCTCTCTGGCTGGGCTACCATAACTCACCCTGTCACTTCTCCTCTGGCTGGGCTACCATAACTCACCCTGTCACTTCTCTCATTTTTACGGTTTACATCGAACTGGACATCTCCTTCCCCCTCATAGAGCCAGGGAAGTCCCTCGAGGTCATTAAATTAAATGCAGTCCTCTGCATTAATGCAGACTGTTAATAACCCTTTGGATGCCAACACGGGATGATGCCAGTCGACCGGCACTGTATCCTGTTGATGGCTTTACCACACTCCTCCCCATCGTGCTGACGACATCGTTCTGGCTAGCTCTCTAGTCGAAACTCTTGTGGAAAAAGGGACGTAGCTCCCCGGCAACGCCTTTGTTTACGACGGCGATCGTCTTGCGATGATTATTGATATTTTATGTCTAGCTGGTGCCTTAGTGTTGTCTTGACAGTGCGACGCACGTGCCCCTTCCGCCCTTGGTTACTGTAGATTCTACAACGGAGGACTGACAAGATTCAGATGAAACAGCTCTACTACACTGCCACCTATCAGAGAGTTTTATACAGGTAGAGGCAAACAGGAATATGGTCTTTCCTGCAATCTTTTCAATCACTGGCCGTGCAACTACTCTCACCTCTTATGCTGGCTCCTCTCGAATGTTCTCATTGTGCGAATAGTCACAAGTGACCGGCTCCTAAGTCGCATGACTTTTCTAAGAGCAGGGCTGACCTCTTTCGCATTTGGAGAGAGGTACACAACCCAACTACCGCACAGACAAAGACCGCACGCTTTTCGAAGGAGCTTGCCCTCGGCCCCGCCCTTGGTTACTGTAGATTCTACAACGGAGGATTGGCCGTGCTGTTCCGAACACGGAGATCCATATGCTCTGAAGGCGGAGACGCGGCCAGGCCCGTCATTTGGGTATCTCCTTAATTATAATGCACTGTATAGGTTTTACTGTGCATCGATGGAAATACGCGATTTAGACGGCCTCTCGGTTGATAGTAGGTATAATACACAATCTTTAAATAGAGATCTGAGAAGTGCAAAGTTACATCAGTACGTTGACCGATTAATACGAATGGGGTGCCTCGTTTTTTCGCAATTGCTGTTCACAGGTTGACAATGGCCAAGGGTATGTAGGTATTTACCCCGCCTTTTTACGATTCTTTGGCAAACACTCTTTTCATCCGTAGAAATGGACCTGGTACACATTAAAAAACATAGCATGGATGTCTCCTTTCCCTTCAAATAGCCAGGGAAGAGTCTCCAAATTATTATAAGATATACAGTTCCCTTTCTTAACCCGAATCCACTATTGTGGCCTTCACTCCATGTGTGTTGAGGAGAATATTTTCTATTCTGAATTCCAATGTCGACTTGTCTGTCTTTTTCAGTAAAATATACCAACTTGTTTAAAAACACAATACATTACAACTAAGCTACTTCCTTTCTTGCTTCCTTGCTACTTCCTTGAGCACAGCTGGCATTGTAAAAACTTAGTACTTACGTACACTATGAATCACTAAGCGCGTGCGCATACAGCACGGGCTGTTTCAATGGAGTGTAACTATAGCGCTGCGCTGCACTGCAATGGGAATAATCTGAGGAAATAGACTGGGTGATTTATCAGCACTGTTGCTTACCTTCATTACCAGCTGGGTCCCTGTATCATCGGAGTACCAGAAAATCTCTGAAAAGGTACCCTCCCCAACCTTCTTGATGCCCTCGACCATTCTCACCTCTTATTCTGGTTCTCAATGTTCGCATTGTGCGAATAGTCAAAAGTAACTGGCTCTTTAATCGTGTCACTTCTCTAAAGAGACCAGGGCTGATGTCTGAGCTGGTAATAATTCCCTCATAGGACATCTGCATACACAAAGGTTGGGAATCCCAAGACATTCTTAACTTAGAAGTCTACTGAACAATAATAATAGGTCAATTTTAAACTTACGCACACCAGTGCATGTGATTAACTCACGATAGGGACTCGACGAGGCCAGCGACTGCTCCCATAGGTGGACGAAGAATTTATGTACCATAATATACTGTCACAGGCAAGAGACTAGTTGCCGAGCGCATTAGCGTGAGGCAACTACTCCGGGTTGTATTCTCGCGATATGCGTACGTACATCGTCAATTAGTCACGCTTAGGAATGTCAGATCTAGTCACCAAGGACGCGGTAAAGGACCATTAGGCACCGCACTTCCAGTCTACGGAAGGCCGTCTGAGGTCTCGCTCCGTCGCTGCAACCGGACGACTGGGCGGAGAGTCGGGACGCTAACTCGAACGCGTCGGGTTCAAGCTGCGCAGCTACTGAGACGCGTATGCAGGAGCGGACGAATGCTGACGAGCGGCCTCAGAGTACGCGGCATTGGCTGTACGTGGACAGCTGCGAGAGGCGCAAAAGATATATGGCGCTCGGTGCATTTCTTAGTAATTCTGACTGCTGACTTCCCTCGTCTTTTTTTAAACGATCATCGAGTCTTCTGATCCTTGAAATAGACATGGAGTTCTCTCCAGGTTTCAAATGGCAATCCTCGAAGTATGTTAATTTATAAACGTCCACAGGTATATACCCCACTTTTCAATATATGTATAACCTATAGTTTGGCCCTTGCTCTCTGGCTGGGCTACCATAACTCACCCTGTCACTTCTCCTCTGGCTGGGCTACCATAACTCACCCTGTCACTTCTCCTCTGGCTGGGCTACCATAACTCACCCTGTCACTTCTCCTCTGGCTGGGCTACCATAACTCACCCTGTCACTTCTCTCATTTGTCGGTACACCTCAAACTGGACATCTCCTTTCCTCTGCATTAATTCAGACTGTTAAACACCTTTGGATGCCAACACGGGATGATGCCAGTCGACCGCACTGTATCCCGTTGATGGCTTTACCACAATCTTTCAATCACTGGCCGTGCAAACTACACTCACCTCTTATGCTGCTCCTCTCGAATGTTCTCACTGTTCGGAATAGTCCCACAAGTGTAGCGTAGTATATAGCAAGTCGCCATGCGACAGAGAAAAAAGCAAAGGAGGTGACTTAATTATGGATTAAAAATGCTATGCTACCTTTTCTCACCTGTTGGTTTGAGTCCTCAACCTGTGTTGATCGTGAAATGAAAAATAAGAATGATTCCAACCATTGTCTATAATGCTGAAACAAGACAGACAAGATACTGCTTTACACTCACGTTTCTCTTTCTCCCAAATACACATTGAATGCTCTCTGTTAGAGCATCCATGCTGAACGAACAACAACTCTATAAACGCTACGCACACCAGTGCATGTGATTAAACGCACGATAGGATCTATTGTTTGTCCTTTGATCTTGTTTCTACAGTCAGAGGAGACGCAAGGGTATGAACAGTGCGACTGCCACTGTTTAATACGGCTCACTTTTCTAGGCGTGCCAATTGGGTTTTGTTTTAGCACCTGTCTCTGCGCACTATCTCGCCGCCCTATCCTTTGTGACTGGGACGGCCATGATGCTGCAAAGGGAACAGAAACACGATACTGCTTTACTCACCAGGGAAGTCCCTCAAGGTTATGAAATGCAGTCCACTGCTTGAGAGGTTCGGGGCACATGTTGTGCCAGATCCTAAAATACGGTGTCGTGTTTCTCGCTCCTCTGCCTTCTGCAAGCTCTGTCTCTCACTCTGTTCAGGAGTCTCACGGACACGCCATTCTCTATCTCTTTCTCTTCAATGGTGAAGGGTGTAGCTACTATACCCTAACGATCCATAAAGGTCCATTAACACCAGACAAACCGTATCAGAATGTGCTCTTTGACACAGCCACGCATCACCTTGGTACCGCGAAGATTGAGCCTTGTGGATACCGTCGAATGGACGACATTTCTCTCGCTAGATCACGATCTGCAGTGATGAGCATGCGCACTTACGGACGTATAAAAATCGTGCCATTCGCACCACTAGGTTTGCTCGCTCCTGCCGCTTACCAATAAACAGGTGGGTGGTCAAAGTTGTAATAACAACTTAACTTATAAAAGTATATAAAACATCTTGTGCACAGTTAAAATTTTCAATGTTCTTGTTTCGTAAAGTTCGAAGTTCTGCCCTCCATGAGCGTCTGGCTGGACGGTCTAGTGCAATTGATTTTGAGCATAATTTCTCGACCAAAAAGGACAGCCAAAGAGAATTTGTCTTTAGGTGTGGCTTCTCCCACTCACCACTATGTAAAGTGATACAACACATGCACGTACTTCTGCGTGCGCCCGCGTTTCATGCCTGGAGTATGCACAAGATATTCATAATTTATAATAATATAATATAGAAATTCCACGCTGTTCAGACCGCTAGGTTGGCTCGCGCCAGCTATCCAATAAGCAGGTGGGTGGTCAAAGTTGTTATATTTTCTACCTAACTAAATCAATAAATATGTCATGTGCAGAATTAAAATTGTGTATGTTCTTTTTTTGAGCTCTAAGTTCTGCCCTCCATGATCGTCTGGCTGCTGGGTCTAGTACTGATGTTGAGAATAATTTGTCGACCAAATATGATAGCCACAGTACATTTGTCTTTAGGTGTGGCTTCTCCCACTCACCACTATGTAAAGTGATACAACACATGCACGTACTTCTGCGTGCGCCCGCGTTTCATGCCTGGAGTATGCACAAGATATTCTTAATCCCGTATATACCATGGCAGATACACAGCGAAAGATGTGCCTCACTTGGTAGCATGCTTACCTCGTCTGCAGCCTTTCACAGAAGGCTGTGTATATAGGCGGTTCAACTTTGCTTTGCCAAGACTCTTAACTTAGAAGTCTACTGAACAACATATTAGGTCAATTTTAAACTGTACGCACACCACGAGAAGGACTTGTTTTCTGACTACTGTTTTCTTTGATCTGGCTTTCTACAGTCAAAAGAGATGCAAAGGGGTGGACAGTGCTACTGGCACTCATTATTACGGCTCACTTTTCTAGGGCGGCCAATTGGTAAAGCTTGTCTTTTTTTAAATTTTTTTATCGCCGCCCTATCCACTCTTGAGAACAGCCCATGAAAGAACCGAAACATGCTATTTTGTAAACTGGACAAACGGCTCTGGCTACTCGGCATTTACGTATTATGGTCACTGATATGAAAATAGTTGAACAGGGGTTGACCATGAATGACAAAGTATTGTCTGAACTGCTGACCTGAAAGTCATGCCCAGAAATACCTTTTTAGCCCGTAAGTGCATTGATAGTAGAAAACCCTGCAGAGTAGCAGTATAAACCCGGTCGCCACCCAGCTTACAAAAGTCCCAGCAGTGAGGCACCATCCAGAAGTTTGCAGAAACTTCCGTGCCGGCAGTTCGCCAGTTCAGTCCGACGACAACGGAGCGACTGTCGTCGGGACAACGCTCCCTGCACGCGCCCCTGCACGCGCCGTAAATGGTACAAATGGCGTCGTCCACACCGGAGAGTACGAAGATATTGGTCTACAACGTGTCCCGCCATGTTCCATTGGTCACTCACGCATGCGCACTCGGATTTCGCGAATTGTTTGTAATGTCATGCCATGTGCCGCATTATGTATGTTTATATCTATGCATCATAGAGATTTTGTGATGTTATTAATGTGTGTGGTGTATTTTCACTATTGCAGATATTGAAGAAGGCAGAGGTCCGTCCAGTGAATATACAGTTGGGGGAAAAGTGAGTAGTTAAAGCAGTATCATCTCTGTCTTGTTTCACCGTTTTGGTTCAGCATTATAGACATGGTTGGAATTTTCATTTCAGATCAACAAATATAGTATAGATCTCACATGCTAAATAATCCCGTGTCATCTATACTGACAGTATCTTACATAACCTTCAGCATGTAGGGTAGAAGACTCTGAAAATGTTGGATTATTACAACTCAAGACAATAGGCCTATAGTCATACTGTAACAATATTGCTGATTAGGCCTATTATCTTGATTTTGAAGCCTCTAAAATTACCCCCATTGTCCTATTGTCTTAATGAGCTAATAGACTGACAATCGATCCCTGTCACCTACCAACAGTACAGTTTAAAGAGGGCTCGTGCTGGACCACAATCGTCCCCCCCACCGCCACCTCCACCCCCCCCCCGCCCATCCACCCCCCCCGTCCCCCCCGCCCGCCCCCCCGCGTCACCCAGCGGGTCACCGCCCCCCCGGGCCACAACCCCGGGAGCTCCCCGAGCCCGCCAACAACCCCCAGAGCCCCCTCGGCGAGCACACGCCCCGCAACGGTCGCACCATACAGCCGCGCGGACACAACAACCCGGTCCGTAAACCCAGCCCTCACACGCAAGACTCACCCCCAGCGAACGCGGCCTGGAACCACATCACCTTTCTTTTAAATGAGATTCGTCATCAACCAGTCCTTTAGCTTAGAACTTTATCTTGGAATGGTGATTTTACTCTTATTCCTATTCAAAAGAGTAAGTGCTTTTCATATTACAGTAGTTTTTTGGACGTTCAACACAGCTCTTAATTGTATGGGTCCATGCAGCATGCAATAGAAAAATGCATTCTGTTTCATGTGCATGCAACTTTGTATAATAGAAACCGTGCAAATAAATTGCATTGTGCCTTAGGAAACAGTTTACAAAATAGCATTCAGTGGTTGTCTTGTTTCTATTCCCTTTGCAGCATCATGGGCCGTCCCCAGAAAAGGATAGGGCGGCGAGAAAAAAATTACGAGAAAAAAAGACAGGTGCTGAAAAAAAAAACAATTGGCCGCCCTAGAAAAGTGAGCTGTATTAAACAGTGGCAGTAGCACTGTTCATCCCTTTGCGTCTCCTCTGACTGTAGAAAACAAGATCAAAGAAAACGATAGAGTCCCTATCGTGAGTTAATCACATGCACTGGTGTGCGTAGCGTTTATAGAGTTGTTTTTCGTTTCAGCATGGATGCTCTAACAGAGAGCATTCAATGTTGTAATTTGGGAGAAACGTGAGTAAAGCAGTATCATGTCTGTCTTGTTTCAGCATTATAGACATGGTTGGAATCATTCTTATTTTTCATTTCAGATCAACAAATGTTGAGGACTCAAACCCAACAGGTGAGAAAAGGTAGCAGCCATTTATCCATAAATTAACTCACCTCCTTTGCTTTTTTCTCTGTCCATGGGACTTGCTATACTAGCTACACCAGAGACAAGTGAAGTTTCTCTGGCTGAGACCAGTGATCAGTGAGTGATGACCTTTTTTAATGTTTAGTAGGCCTAGGATTCCTTACCTTAGTGTATTGATAACAGTACATATCCTATACTTCATCATAGAAAGGCTTTATGCAACACTCAGGGCATATTTAGATTTGTTTACCTGCTCAGACATCAACAAAGTGCGAAAGACGTCAGCCCTGCTCTTAGAAAAGTCATGCGACTTAGGAGCCGGTCACTTGAGAGGAGCCAGCATAAGAGGTGAGTGTAGTTGCACGGCCAGTGATTGAAAAGATTGCAGGAAAGACCATATTCCTGTTTGCCTCTACCTGTATAAAACTCTCTGATAGGTGGCAGTGTAGTAGAGCTGTTTCATCTGAATCTTGTCCCCACAGACACACTCTCCCTCCTCTCTTCCCCACGACACCCACTAGTCTTCCTCCAATCTCCAGCCCTCTACTGGTATTATAGCTGCATGCATGGTACCAACGAAATGTGAAAATGTTGACTTCTCTCCTCTAGACCTACCTCTCCCCTGCCCCCACCCCCCAGCTCAGCCCACAACAGAGAGTTCTAGCTCTATGTGAGCAAACAGAGCCTCGTTCTCTGGCGACTGTTTTCTCCGAACGGTAACAAACTGTACTAAACAGTACTGTGAGACAGAAGTCTGTTCTGTTTTGGTAATGAACAGAATGGTCGAGGGCATCCAGAAGGTTGGGGAGGGTACCTTCTCAGAGGTATTCAGGTACTCTAGATGACACAGGGACCCAGCTGGTGATGAAGGTAAGCAATGGTGCATTGTTTCTGATAAATCACCCAGTCTATTTCCTCAGATTATTCCCATTGAAGGACATCATGAGACCAGTTACACTGATGTATGACTGAGATGGTCATTTTGAAGTAAGCGAGTAGGCTTCATTTTCCTTCACAACCACTTTATGTCATCTTTACAGAGAGCTGAGTTTACTGGGGCAAGACCAAGGGCCCAACTACACGAGAACTATCTCCAAGTACATCAGTATGTTAACCCTTGATACAATGGGATGCCTGCTATATAATTATGCTGTTCACAGGTTGACAGTGGCCCAGGGTAGGTACCCAGCCTTTTACTTAAGTGCTGGGACAGATATACGAAGCAGCACACAACAGAAAATGAAAGACCTGGTATGTGTGTGCTAAACTGAATATTAGTTAATTGAACCGTTTGGAGGAGTGAATGACTAACTTCTCTCATTCCCTCTTTGTTGCGTGTTTGTTTCATCAGATATATTCCCAGATGACCAGATGTACGCCATCATCACCACAGAGAATGCTGGCTCCACATTAGAACACTATCAAGTACTGCCATAACTGTTCCCCCTTCCCCTCCATCTCCTTTCTCTTCCTCCCCCCTCTCTCAGTTCTCATCGGTGGAGGAGGCCATTAGTGTCTTAGGGCAGGTGGCTGGAGCTCTGGCTGTGGGAGAGACTGTTAGTTAGCCAATAGAAAACTGCCACCCGACTTCAAAACAGTGTCCTTTCTCCACTTCAGGCATTAGAGCTGGAACATCGGGATCTACACGAGTCCAATATTATACTAAAAAAGACAAGCAAAGTCGACATTGGAATAGAGAATAGATAATAAAAAATTTCTTATCCACACACATGGAGTGAAGGTGACCATTGTGGATTTCACTCTCTCTCGGGTGAAGAAAGGTGCATTGTGTACTGCGCATGTGCATGTGATGTAACATAGTTTGCATTAATGCAGGTGACTGCATATTATTCAATAATTTGGAGAGACTTCCCTGGCTCTTTGACGGGCAAGGAGACATCCAATTTGATGCATTCTTCGTCCACCTATGGCCATTCTGAGATTCCTCACACTCACTGATGCAGCTTGCCTTGTTAGAGTGGTGCAAACGACAGGATAGACGGCACAGCCCATCAAATTACGGTGCTTTAGGTGCACCTGGGGCCTCCAAGTGAAAAAAGAGAGCTGCCCTGGTGTGTAGTCCTGGTTGTAGTTGACTTGTTTGTTTTGCCTTTGCCTTTGTACCTCGTAGTTGACACATGTGTATTGTGCACGCCAATACTATACAAGTGTGTTCCTAGTGCCAAGGGTTTGCAATTCAGTGTTTTTTTAGTGCTTATGATTTAATGAAAAGCACCAAAGTGCAAGCCCTTGGCAAAGACGGGCGTGCTCGCTAGAGAAAGGTTCCATGTTAAAGCAAACCTATATACACAGTCTTCTGTGAAAGGCTGCAGACAGGGTAAGCATGCTACCAAGTGAGGCACATCTTTCGCTGTGTATCTGCCATGTTTAGCTCAACAATACGCTTGGTATATACGGGATTAGAATATCTTGCGCATGCTCCAGGCATGAAACGTGCGCGCACGCACGCAGAAGTACGCGCATGTGTTGTATCACTTTACATAATAATTTAATGCATAAATCACTGTGACCACTAAGCTTTTCTACAGCGTTACGCCTTGAGGTCAAGGAGCCCACAGGCTGAGCTTATCCAAAATATGCATAATTATATACACACTGCCTGCAGTGGAAACTCCCACCCAGGGCACCTCTTGTTTGTCAACATAAACATGTTCCTACCCCCCCCCCCCCCCCCATAGTGGTGAGTGGGAGAAGCCACACCTACAGACAAATTCTGTTTGGCTGTCGTTTTTGGTTGAAAAATTGTGCTCAACATCCACCGTACTAGACCCTCCAGCCGGACGATCCTGGAGGGCACAACTTCGAGCTCTGAGGAAAAAGAACATATACAATTTTAATTCTGCACACGACGTATTTATTGATTTAGTTAGGTAGAAAATAATAATGACAACTTTGACCACCCACCTGCTTATTGGAGAGCTGGAGCGAGCCAACCTAGCAGTCTGAACGGCGCGGAATTTCATTTATAATTATAATGAAAAGCACTGAAGTGCAAACCCTCGGCGCATTGTGACGCGCACGCGTGAGTAAACGCATGCGCTGTATCACTAATTGATGGGCCGGGTTTAGTTCTGGCTGTTACTCCTGGTCTCTAGCCATCTCGCGCAGAGTCTGACGCGGGCTAACTACACTACTAGACAGCATGCGAGAGGCGATACACGCCCTGCGTTGCATCTTCTGGTGCCTCCGAGGTCGCAGAGCACGCTGATCGATCAGACCCATCCCGTCCGTTGCGTATAATTATGTATTTGCATATTGGCTTTTTCGTGCTCTAGCTTTGCAACGGAGCATTTTCAGAGAAAACCGTCTTTATTTTCTGACCTTCGTCACCCGTTGGGTAGAGGGTATCGTTTCTGGGACGAACAGACGTTCGAGGAGTGAGATGTAGACTAACAGACAAACAGACAAACAGACGGTACGGACAGACAGACCCCCAACTACTGTACCCTCGCTGCGCATGCGCGCCGAGGGTAATTATGAATGTGCATATAATTATAGTACCTCCTGCAAACAGAAGTGTGGTGAGAGTAACTGTCTGACTGGGAAATTATGTAGAATATTTAAAGCCATATTTTAAGCGTGTACATTGCAATTTAAATATATACAATGAACACATATTATACAAATCGCAGGTGAAAAATCACATAGCATAGCATTCTCCTTCTATGCACTACATTAGACACAGGTGATGTGGAATTATTCTAAAAGGAAAATGTATGGAATTGTCAGTGGGGTCCCTGGATGTGTCAGCGAGTGCCTTGTCTGGCCCTCAGGAAAGCCGCTGTGCCTCTGTAGAACAGTACCAACCCTAGAGAGGGAGAGGGGTGGGGGGTTATATAGGAGATGTGGAGTGAATAGCTACAACGTCCCAAGTCTAGTGTAGGACACAACCTACATAACTAAGGATCCTTTTGACAGTACTTTAATGTACTATCAAGAGTTGTCCCATACAAAACATGGGACAACTCTTTTGAGTAGAGGACACCTTCAACGTCGCAAGTCTAGTGTAGGACACAACCTACATAACTAAGGATGGTTTACTGTACTGTGCTATATACTGTTGGGAGAGCTTATGTCAGGAAACATTCCATTGGCACAACAGAAATTCGATCGAGGGTCTGTTTACACCAGACAAAGGATTCATTCCTACCATGCCCACATGTGCCCCACTACTATATACACATTATGTGTACTTCCTTCAGGCATCTATATAATATGGCAACCACAGAGAATATTGACGTACCCACTAGCTACTCTCTACTATAGGCACATGTGAAGGTAATATTCATTTTCCCACAAACATGCACCGGTTTGTACCGAGTAAATCCAATTCATGCGGTAAATATATTCTGCGAATTTGAGGTGAATATTTGCCCCAACAAAAAACAGCTATATACATAGTAGTGCCTACCAAACAGCCCAATGAGCCAGACGCAGAAGCGGACAATTGTGTAAAATCGATTGAAGCAGTCTTCTGAAACGTCACTGGCACAGAGATTTCTCACAAAACTGTCGTCATACATCTGCGAGAAAAGTCTAGTTTGCCTGACAGTTACATAACATTATGTCATCCGTGAAAAAAGCTCCGTTTGCCTAACAGTTACATAACAGTACATTATGCATTAGTGTACCATGTGAAAGAGTGTATGAAAGATAAGAGGGGAGTTAGTTTGTGTGTATGTACCTCAAACATGATTGGTTTGCTGACGAGTGCAATGCCGAGGCCGGCAACAGCTCCCCCCTTGGCCGCGACAGTGGTGGCCACACAAATAGAGAACACAAACCCCACCAGACTCAGCATGGAGCAAACTGAACAGGAGAGAGGGAGGCACATTAGATGCACACACAATGATTGAGAATGGAAATCCAGCACTCTTATGCCACTCCGAAACTAGCAGTAGGCCTAATAGACTGGCTTTAATTTCAGATTTCCCTTTCTTCCGCTCTCCCTATTTTTTCCTCGTGGAGTTTGGAGCCCACTTCCATAGACAACGGTAGTACACTACTAAGCCTCTGAAAGAGGACCCTTGGAATAAAGCACACCTCTATAAGGACACCAATAGGCTCCGCCCCATACTAACATAAAGGTATTAGATCATGTGATGCACACCAATGTATGTATATACGTTGCAGCACTTACTGGCAAAGAAGAGCATGAACTCGCACCAGGTCCCGCCAGTGCCGGGGCTATAAGGAGGCGTCTCTTCGTCAGTTTCATCACCTTCAGTCTCCTTGAGGTGGAAATCCAACACTCCTTCTGTTTCGTATTTCTCGCTCTGGGCGTAGGTCGGGAGGGGCATGGACCTAGAGTACTTGACAGGAGGCGGCGGTGGTTGATCTGTCACTGAGGCCGCAGCTACTGGTCTCTCTGTAACTGGAGTGGGAGTGACAGAGGGAAGAGGAGAGGGAGGGAGAGAGATGCTCCGTGTACGTTTCATAGCTGTGGATATAGGCCTATATACCTTCAGCGGCGACAGGTACGTACGGAGGGGGCGGGTGGAGGGGTACATCGTCAGTCTCCGGGACCGCAGTCTCGGCCTAAGGTGGGGGAGAGTGAGAACAGCAACAACACTAGTAAACACATGAAACATGTTCTCGCCGGGCTCTGCCCTATTCAGCGGGACATTTGGTAACAAGTCTCAGCTGTGTACGGAGGTGAGATGGTAACACGAGTCAATGAGCGTACCAAGAGAGGCTTGTCTTCCGTGTCTGACATCCTTACGTCTTGCTTTTTCACTTGAACGTCCGCCGTCGTCAGGCTGGGTCGATCTCTGACGTGTATCACGTGATCACACTCCCGGAGCACGTGATGCAGTCGATGAGCCCACCGCGCTAAAACAAATGGGAGCTGTTAGCTAAGAGAAGTCACCATGAGTTTATGGGTGGACAAATACAGGCCCAGGTCTTTCAGCAGTTTGGACTACCATAAGGAACAAGCCAGCAGACTCAAGAAGCTGGTGCAATGCCACACACGGCATGCAGTACACAAAAATGTCCTCCATCTTCCCTACTTCAGGTCCAGAGTAATGACTTCCCCCATCTCCTGGTGTACGGGCCCTCGGGAGCAGGGAAGAAGACTCGAATCATGTGTCTCCTCAGAGAGCTATACGGCAGTGGAGCAGAGAAGCTGCGCATTGATCACATGACTTTTACTGTAACAGTTTGTCAAAGGCATTAGAACTCAAGGTGAAAGGTTGTCTCTTTGCACTTTTAGACGCCCTCTAAAAAGAAGGTGGAGATATCTTCGATTTCTAGTAACTATCACATTGAGCTGAACCCAAGGTGAGTTGTATACAACATCAATGTAGTGATACACATTCAGTTCTGGTGTACGTACATGTACAGTGATGCAGGGATCCATGATCGAGTGGTGATACAAGAGCTTCTGAAGGAAACGGCTCAGAGTCAGAGTCTGGAGTCTGTGCAGAAAGATTTCAAAGGCAGGGCCTCTGCGCGCGCGCACACACACACACATACACACACGGCAGGCACACACATGCTCATTTTCCCTTTAACCCTTGGTTATCTAGCTTAACATCAAAGGGAATGTGGCGGTATGTATGGCTATCCTATAAATTCCTATGGACTTAGGTGTTCTGGATGCATAATTTTATGTGTCCGTGGCTGGTTAATCTCGCTTCTCTTTCCCTTTCTTCTCCCCTTTCTTCCTTCTGTGTAGTGGTGGTACTGACTGAGGTGGACCAGCTGACAAAGGGTGCACAGCACGCCCTGCGCAGGACCATGGAGAAGTACATGGCAACATGCAGACTGATTCTCTGCTGCAACTCTACCAGTAAAGTCATTCCTGCCATCAAGAGTCGCTGCTTGGGCCTGCGAGTCGCCGCTCCCACCAATGACCAAGTAATCCCTCAATCTATATACACATACCACCCATCACAACAGAATCTCCTAGATGTTTACTCAGACCTACATACAGTATAAGAGAAAAGAGAAAACCAATGTCTGTCAGGAGTCGAACCCAGGCGTTCGACCAGTAGCTCAGTATCTATGTATATACAACTCCTAGACAGTAGCTGGTCTTCCCCATACTTGAATCACGTTACGGTGTGTTTTGATTCTGTATTGGCAGTTGTGTGCGGTGTTGCAGCAGACGTGCAAGAGGAGGGACTGAGTCTTCCTCCCGAGTTCGCCAGGAGAATCGCCGAAAAGTCTTCGCGAAACACCAGACGTGCTCTACTGCTGTGTGAAGCATGCAGAGTCCAGCAGTAAGTCCCTGTCATTACTGATACCCGATTGAACCTTGGACACATAGTGTATAGCAAGAAACTTTTGAAGGAGAAAACCTTTAAACTTTGATAGCAAATTTGCGGAGAAAATTTTTGTAGACTGGTCCCTGGTGACAAAAATATTCATTTTGGCAGAAAAAAATATCGCTGTCTAAAGTTTCCTGCTCTATGGTACAGTATAGACTGTGCTTGGTTTAACATACCTCCCCTTCTCTTCATAATTCTCTTTCATTCTTCATGTGAATGCATGAGCTGTTTGGTGTACATGTGTGGTTGGCGTGCAGGTATCCGTTCTCAGAGGACCAGGCCATCCCCGACTGTGACTGGGAGGTGTTCCTGAGAGAGACTGCCGCCATGATCGTGGAACAGCAGTCACCTCAGAGGTCTGCTATTTACAGCCCTACCTATATACAGAGTTTTGACCAGTGAAAAAATCTGGCTGTAGAAAAATTAAGCTATTGAGGCTGACTGGATTAAAAGAAACTTCGTATTATGATTTTTAACCAAATCAGTTATATACCATGTAGTGTGTTTATGTGTTTCCATCTCTGTGTGTTCCTTAAAATTTCTTTCTTGTCTTTTCGTCTTTATTCTACTGTAGTTCAGGTACTGTATATACAGAGATCTATGTGTAGCTACCGTGAGATTGAAGCACTGGTTGGTAGTTTGTGTGTGTGTGATTCTTCCATTGCTCCAGGCTATTGGAAGTACGTTCTAGGATCTATGAACTGATAACTCACTGCATTCCTCCTGTTATCATCATGAAGGTATATACTGCATAAGGGACGCCTTGGGGGCATTAAATATTTGGAGGTATAGTATAATACACTAATGTATTAGTATGGGGCAGAACGAAGTGTCCCTAACAGAGAGGTTTCTTTATTATGAGTGTCCTTTTCGGAGGTTTCACTGTAGTTCATTGTCTTATTAAAGAGTTAACTGTGTCTGTCCATGACATGTGTCAGGGGTTGCTGTCAGAGCTGGTGGTCAACTGTGACGGAGAGCTAAAGGCCGAGGTAACTCAGATGGCGGCTTACTACGAGCACCGGCTCCAGCTGGGCAGTAAACCAATCTTCCACATCGAGGCCTTTATTGCCAAGTTCATGAGCATTTACAAGAGATTCCTTGAGGAGGGGCTAGCATGCCTCCTATAACTGTGCCATCTTTGAGATATATACTCTGTGCGTTGGTGGTAAAATACAATGTATATTCTGTGTGCACATTAAGGACTCTGGAATATCCAATATAGCATGTAATTTTCTGTTTGGATATATGTGTACAGGAAAACAACGTAGTGGGAAGCTTGATAGAGGAGCTGCTTCAGTTTCGAGCGTTCGTGTCATTGATGTACGTAGCAGAAGGTCTGGGCAAACCCTATATTTGGCTACACAAAGAAGCAAAGTCTTGCGGGGTATGGAAATACGTGTAATGTCATGTAATCTTGTCCACAACAACCGAGTTACGAAATTGTGGGTTTGCCCCTGCATGTGTATAGCAATCCCCCTTTCCCATAGTTATTCTGATCGCCAAGTGTTATATATGGATTCAAACTTTTTTTAGTTCAAATTTGAGTGTGATACAATAAGTATTGCTTATCTCTACAATGCAAGATAATTGTCCAAGTTCCAAGCCTTTTACTCACTCTGGTTGATCAAGGCTTGATATGTGCCAGGAACACTCTTTATTCGCCGAGTGATCCACTGCACCAGCAGAAAAGCCACATAGAGTGGTGGCAGGAGAGACATAACCACAACTGAAACGGCTGATACGATGCTATAGTATCCAAAGCCTTCTATTTCAGGCTCTGTGAGCATGGAGTTAGCAGTTAAGATGAGCATAGCCAGAAGCAGAATGCTGGCCGCGTCGATACGGTTGTACCTCGAAAATTGAGGCTTGTATGGTTGAAGTAGCACCACTGTCATCGCGACTCCCACCAAGAATACTGGGATCATGAAAAATGCATAGCTAGTGAGTAGTAAGGAGTAGATGGTGATGAGAAAAATTCGTGCCAACAAATACACTGCAGGGAAAAATCTAAGATCTCGCGTTCCATCCGTTCCGTCCTTGTAGTAACCTTGAAAAGTGTCACTGAAAATTTGCAAAGTTCCGCTGCTCACGGCACGTCTTAGAATGCTCCGGCCACATCTTGTGGGATAGAAGCAAAGGAGTAGCACTGGGAGAATGTTGAAACCCAAGAACAGTATACCTGTGAGAACTAGATACGGGAGATGCTTCTTGTCGCTTAGGCTGATGGATGCGTCGTTATAGTACACCGTCTCTGCAAATTGTTCCCCGGATGGTTCATATATTTTAGCGGGGAAACCCACATCAAACACAAAATTCAAGGTCTTGCTATAGGAGAGAATGACAAACGCCGCAAAAGTGTCGACCACCGAATTCTGTATGTCCCAAATCTGCCGACATCTGGTGAAACACACACGGAATGGCCTCCAGAGGAAAACAATAATCTTGTAGTTGCGATCATATAAGTATATCAGGATGTAAAGCACGACGAGAAAAATTAGTGGATACACGGCAATAACTCCATCCAACGCAATAGCCTGTCGAGTGTTCAGAGAACTAAAACAAATTCCTGGCATAAAAGGCCGGACAAAATCCAGGTTCCATATCCCGTAAAAAGAGAAACAGATTTTTGCATAAGTGTGAAAAACTCTTGGAAGTTTAGAGGTTTGCGTAAAAGCCAGTACACTTCTCACTGCGAATGGGAATGATACCACCTGGCTGAAAAAGATGAACCAGTTCAGTGTCCCGTTGGTGATCTTGATTCTGAGCAGGAGTATGAGCAGGAGAAACGCCGTGGTGGGCAACAATGCTGCACTCACAAACTTTATCAAGTTGACGTACAGGTCATTGGGGTTACATGGCATGCACGCCATATCAAACGAGTAGACCTGTGGAGCGTACCCGTTTTTGCAGTCCCCACACAGCAGACCGTCTCTACCCCAGTAGTTGCAAAACGTGTATGTCAGGTTCTCTCGAGACGCGGTACAAGGAATCGCAATCAAACTGGAAGTACCTTCTGCTAGTCTCTCTGGACTGCTACCACTGAAGAAACACTTGCCAACAAACGGTCCCCTGCCACTCTTGTCGTACGTCATGCAGTAGCAGGAGTGGATGAGAACCTGTCCTCTGTAGCAGGTCACTACTCCTCCCAGGCTGTCGCCACACTCTCCTCCAGCCTTGGACCAGAGTCCACAGAAAGAACTATTTGCAGCATCACTTGGCTCAGAGGTTGGAGCGGTTAGTGGTCTGGGGTTGTTGAACGGCTCTACTGCTGAGTTAGTTAGGCCACAGCCTGCTGCCAACAGAAATACAAATTGTAAGGAGCTCTTCATCACTGCTCAGGAACCAAAAAGCTGCCTCATTTAACATTCTTCTGAGAAGCATTATTTTGTTTGTTGCATTATAATAAAATAAACATGCAGTTTCCATATGCAGCACTTTTTGTAGGAAGGAGGAGTGCGCGTTCGAGCTGGTAGAAAAGAGTAGGTGGGGCTGGATTGTGCTGCTGCTGTAGGCGGCGTAACAAGCCCTGCCCTTTAAAGTCCTTCAATCGGTAGTATCATGCTGTACTTATATATATAGCAGGGGGGTTTTTGATCACAAGACAAAATTGGTTGGATAACTATATATGATTAACGATGGCCAGTTGATACCGTAGCACATAATAATTATTGTATTCTGACCCCACCCTCAAAAGGGGAAGATTCATTACCAACAGTTCTATCTATACCCCATACAACAGAAGGCTGTCTGTGAGACCTGATCCTGTAATGATAGTGTGATTCGTACACAAGTGTAGTCAGAGTCAGTCCAAGACTGAAGTGAACTTTTGGGAATAACTACACACGAGAGGCTGGCAGGGCCGCAAATGGACATTAATCACCAAGAATGCCAAGCACTTGGTTACTACAATAATGTGAGCCGCTCCCACATATTGTGATTGTGTCTCACTTATTATCAGCTTGCCTTGCGTTGAGCGTCCTAAGTGGATTGGAGCAAATTTATAATGCAAATCACACATTCAGTCATCATGTCAAGCCTACTGTCAAGCTAGGTACACATACGTATTTTTTTACACGCAAACATACACTTACATACATGCTATACACACACACAAACGTCAATGCCCACTAGTAATAAAGAGAGATATGCAATGACGTCGACGTCACTGAGGTTGGATGGCATGTCCGTTCTGTGAGGTGGTACCATTGTTCATGTTGATGTAGTGGGGATCCTGATTCTTGCTGCTACTGGAGGACACCTTTTCCAGCTGTAAAACCAGGTCTGAAAAATCTGGTCGTCGGTTTGAATCCTCACTCCAGCACTGCTCCATCATGTGGTATCTGACAAATTGCAGGGATATCCTCTTACTCCACGAGGCTATACATAAGTGTACATAATTATTATGTACATATAAAACCACTGAAATTTCACCCTCATGTTTGCACACCACTGGTGCGTTGCATTCGTTTCAGTATACTTCAAACAAGGCAATTGTATGCTGGCTCTATTCATAAGTGATATATATCCTGTTATGTCTCTACCTTATGGAATGTGGGTGTATCCTGCCATGTTTTAGTAACATGCGGCTAGGATGTGTGCATTGTTTATACATGCCTGTGAATGTTTTCAAAGTACTGTAAATAAATTCTGCAGAAGTTTATCTAGGGTTCAAGAGCTATTAGCCATTTCCTGAGAAGGTTCCTGTGATGTGCGGTCTCTTTTGAGAAGTAACTCACCAATGGGCCTAAATGGAACACCACAACTTCTCATACTTTCATGAGGTAGCTAGCAGCGTGGAGCCCTATCATGTATCCATACCGAATGGAAGGTATGCCAAGTTTTGACGCATTTGGTACTGGCTAGATTGTTAATCCTACGCCTCTCACATTTCTGGAGGGCAGAGTTTGGGTATCTTGAGTCTGCGGCCGCCTCCAATGTAGTCAGAGACCTCGTGATTGCCTACTCCAGGGTAGGGGGTGGAGCCAAGAGAGAACACCTCCCAACACACCACTCCAAATGACCACTGGTTGTATTATATAGGGAGAGAGGAAGGAGAAAGGGAGAAGGTTAATAAGACCCTGTATTGTTATGTTTGTGCTGTACCAATACACCAGGTAACTATAGGTTATTTGGGGAAGCTACATTCCATCAAATTGCCAGAAACAACAATTATGTGGGAATTCGTGACCCAATCTCACAGGTGCATTTAAATTGCAGGTGTGGGAATAACTACAATGCCCATGATAATATAAGTCCAACTGTGCAATGGTTTTGCCCGTATATTGTTGCATAACTCGTTCAAGTGTGTGTAGTAGTTAATGGATGGAACATAATTCATGGCCCATCTTCCCACAACACTAACAATGTACCACGTCTGATTTCATGGTGAATATATTATCAGCGAGACTCTCTGGAGCCATCCACTTGACAGGGAGCATGGTTTTGGTCCCCATGCGGTAGTAGTCTTTACTGTACACATCTCGAGAGAGTCCAAAGTCTGCAATGTGCACTGTTAGTTCCCCACTCACCCTGCGTGTGACACATGTATCGTTGCCATAATATTATGGTGGGAGGTGATCATGTGAATAAGGGGACTGTTGTTACCCTGGCAAACAAAAAGGAGGTATGCCCATTAAATGACACCAGCGCGCTAAGAGAAATTAAAGATGCTTATTGTAACATGATAGGACCATCTAAGTCGAGTTATTATTGTGAGTCAAGGGAAATACGTGATTCAGAGCCCTTAGTAGTGTGCTCAGGTAGCTACATTCCGGGGCCACTAAATCACATATTTCCCTTTAAAAACCTGTGTGTGAGGTTCTAGCTATAGATGTCTCACATGCAGTTTCTTGCTGCCAAGTCCCTGTGAACGAAACTAGAGTTTGACAGATATTCCATTCCTTTGGCCACGTCGAGACACGTCCCCAGCGCCCTCTGCTCGTCTAGACCCTGCAGCATCGCATAGTAGGAAACTATGTTGCGCCTAATTGTACACTAATTGGGGGTACCACAACAATTATTGTGGGAGTTGAAGTACAGACCGTATGAATGCAGACCCCACTCATGAGTGTGATAAAACACGCATAATCTTTGCATATACATTACAAATACACCTAATAGACAAAACACAAATGACACAGTCTAGTAGTCCCAGACTATCATAATAGGTTGAATTGTGTTTGCAAATTTGTGGACAAGTATTAGTTATACTGCACTTGAGAGTACTACCGACTTTCATTCACGGGGCTTCAATAGTTTGCGACCGATGCACACATGAAAACAAACAGCATTGCAAAATGTGGGCTATAACAGAATGTTCAACAAGGGATGGCCCTGGGGGTTAGTGTATACTATATACCTCTGGGAAGTGGGTTATTCTAATGGAGACGGATGGATCTCTCTTGGACATGAGGTAGGAGCGGAGATCACCGTTGGCCATGAACGGGAGGACAATGAGAGGCAGGTGATCGCACGTGTCGAAACACACCCCGAGGAGCTTCAGAACGTTGGGGTGGTCAAACCCCAGCATCAAGATGGACTCCTTTACAAAGTTGTCAATGTTCTCCGGTTGGGATATGTCTGTCGTACGCAATAAAAATGAGCAGGGTTACACAATCTTGTGTAATGCAAGGAGGTAGATTTACACCTACACAACCTTATGTAATGTAAGGGGGTACAAGAAAAAATGAGCAGGGTTAGTAATTACATGACTCAATAAAGATTTCCACTCACTGACATGAATATATACACTGATAGATTCCAACTAATGCTCAGAAATGTCGCTAAAATGCCTGGTATTCCAGCAATTCTTTGAGCTGCCCTCTTTTAGAGCATCTGTGTGGGGGCTATGTATGTACCACGTACCAATGGAGCAGGTAATAGGCTAATGGGTGTTTCAAACTCATGGACAGCCGGTGTGTCCACAGTCTCAGAGTCAACAGATGGACCAAAAAGGTTCCGCAAGGCATTGCAAATCAGGCATATAACTAAGGAATGCATCAACAAATAATTTGGCTATGTAGCTGTGTACTGTTATTAGTCAGACATAAACACACCCACAATGTCTTGCTAACGATGATTTGCGATAATCACACCTTTTAATGTCTTGACGGCCACTTCGATGGGTGCATCGTCACCGCATCTCATGGAACCCTTGTACACCCGACCAAATGCCCCTGTGAGGACACACAGACACCACAGACATGGCTGCAGCAACTATACTTATTACGACAGCTATTAGACCCAGTAAGTACCCAACGCTATTTACGGTAGTTGTTTGCTCGTTTCTTTGGGATTTGAGGCAGTTGCTTAGTACACCTGGTTATTCCTGCATATATAGGCTGTGTTGCCAGCCTACAATTACTTTGGTACTGGCATACCATTTCCAGCGACATACAATAGGCTGCGTGTTGATTTCTACATGTCATGGGATCACCGTAATAATAGCTCTTGGCAACAAACAACACACACAACACAACACGTACACAGCTAGAGCAGAACTTCCATATTCTAATGTGTGTGGGCTGCAACAAGCATCTAAACTCCTTCTTTCAAATGCAAGAGCGATGCTTACATGGTACACTGCACACAAGTGCATGATGCCAAAAAACTACGCGTACACTAAATAATAGACGTGTACATATGAACTATAATTTCATGTAATACTACCTTCCCCAAGGCTCTCGGTGAGTGTCAGCTGGTCTTCGGTCAGAAGTAT